>JAPDSC010127064.1:73419-108086 GCA_026290005.1 Latrodectus geometricus
TGAACGATAGTCATAGACAAAGAAATGAAAAAATATTATTCTTACGAACTAATTCTACTTTTACTTGCAACGCCATGGTGATCAGATTCGAATCTGGAACATTTTGGTGAGGGACTGTTGAACTGTTGCGTTATGCATCATCACACTATTTTTGCATACGGTATCATAGTTTAGAGTGATATTGGATCTTACTATCACAACCCTCTGGTCAGCATTGCCAGTACAACGAACACTCAGAGCAACATCTCTGAGATGTTGGAGCTCATAATTCCTTTATATCTTCAATTCTTGCCATCAGCCATGCTCCTACAAGATAGTCCGCGATCACACGTGGTATACAGAATTTAACTATCGGATATTTTCTTTTTCTTTTTTTTCCATTATGATTTAATTCTAAAATTTTGATGCAATTTTAATTATCAGAAAAATAAATGACTTAGTTTATGAAAAAAAACTTTTTTATTCAAATAAATTTTTTCCTAATTTCAATTTTGTTGAAACTTTCTTGTTAAAAATAATATTTCACATTTATTTCAAGAGACATTTATAAAATTGTGATGTTCCAGTATGTATTTCTTTAAACACGATTAATTGTTTCTCTTAAAATTTCTTTCCCATCAAAACAAATCAACATTTCCTAAAAAAACATGCAAATTAATTTTTTTACTCAGTTTTTCACTTTTTCTGGTAGAAGTTACATTTTAATTTTGTGTCATTAAAATAATTGCTTTAATTTCATTAAAGAAAATATTATTTGCTTAGCATGTATAACATTCCTATATACGTCATTAATTTGACTAAAAACGCAAAATTTATAAAAGAAAAAAAAAACTTTAAGGAGGTTATAGAAATAGAAAAATAAGAAAATCCCTCCCTAATTCAAAGATAAATTCAACTCGTAAATCAAAGATGCATGATTAATAATTGCTTAAAAATAATATTAATAAACATTTAAAAATAATGTTAAAAAATTTTTAAAAAATGTATCTCGACATAGCCGTTAGTAATTATTTGTTCACGGAAAATTTAAACATAAATGTATCTTCATTAATAATGGTTAAAGTTTACTTTTGAAGAGAGAGAGACAAAAAACGATCAAAATAATATTGATTATAATGTACTCTTAATAAATTATTCAGAATTTTAATTAAATAGTAACGTAAAATTTCTTAAAAATAAAAATTAAGTATGTTTTTTTATTATATTGAAACAATACTTAATTAAGGTCTTATGAAATTAAAACAAATGTTTTTTAATTCATTTCATTTTTAACACATGTGAAAGGAGAAAAATTATTCTACAATGTATGAAAGAACTTGTTAAAATTAAAAGTATATCTTAAATAGTTTTATATTTCTTAAATTTAATTTCTATTAGTTTATTATATTTTTCAACGTTCCTTTATACACAAATACACACGTACATAGATACATACATATATATATATACATACGTATATATATATATACGTATATATATATACAGCGTGATTCTAAATTGTTTTTACAAATTAAGAAGAGTACTCATCCAGACCAACAATAATTACACAGGAACATAATATCGCATTTCATTCTGACAGGCAGAGACGAGGAAATCTCATCTAAACTTACAAAAATGTTGCATAAGCGAATGAATAATACCAAAGTTTTACAATCATATTTATTGTTTAGTGAAAACCAAACAGCAGATACTCAAAATGCCGACCACGTGTGCTCAGTTGACCCTGGCGAAGGAATGACTGGGGCAACCCCTCGAAGATTCCTGGTGTCGTGTTAGTTTTGTCAGTGGAAACAACGATTCTAGCCACGAGATCTTCAGATGAGTCCACAGGTGTCTCTAACATTAAAGATTTCATGTGTTCCCCGAAGAAAAAGTCCATTGGATTGCGGTCCGGAGGGCGAGGAGGCCAAACCACATGTCAGCTACGTCCAATCTATATTGCGGGATATGTTTGATTCAAAAAGCTACAGACCGAATAAAAAAATGTGCTGGAGCACCATTGTGCATAAACCACATGTCTCTCTTGATGGAAAGCAAAGGAGACTGCAATAAACTGAGAAGCACTTGTTCCAAGAAGATATTGTATATGTCGCCGGTCAAGCGGTCTGGCATGATGTAAGAGCCTACCAGGTAATCATCAAGGATATCTGCCCTGATGTTCACGGAAATATTCTTCTGGTATATACTAGGGGTTGTACAGAGGAATTGTCGTCAGACCAAAAGTGTCGATTACGTGTGTTGAAAATGCCTTCTCTGCTGAATGTTGCCTTATAACTAACTAATATTAATGCAGGAAATCGTGGATTCTTATTCTTCATCCCCAGCATCCATAGCACAAAGTCTGCGTGGCATAATCGTCTGTCTGCAAAGATTGCCCTTTTTGCGCGGAGTAGGGGTGCGTTCATCGTGTAAAATAAGCCACACAGCTGGTTTAGAAATACCCATTTCGTAAGCCAATGTTCACGTACTTGAGGAAGGAACTACTTACCTGTGAAGAAAAAGGGAATGGACGTAAGCAAAAGAGAATGGGCGTAAGCACAGGAGTACAACCCTATGCTTTACGTCCATTCTCTTTTGCTTTACTGTATATGAGATGCATATCAGCCAATTCTTCGTACGTGTAAGCAGCCATAGCATTCATGAAAATTTTCGGACTATGCTGTCTAGATAATACTTGAAGCGATGATGATGAGCCATTTCCAAGGGACAACTTTTATTCTGATAAACTTTCTCCGGTAACCTATAAGTGCAAAATTCTACGTCTTCTCTGTGGAAATTTGAATACATTAAATTCATGATAGATTCTTAATGCGTTTCTACTTTCCTTTTTTCTGCCTCTCAGAGTGGAATGCGACCTTATGTAATTATTGCTTTATTACTTGTATGGATGTTAATTGCTTCATCATCGCATTTATCACATCCTAAAATTTTGAATATTATAATTTATCCTCACATCATGTAAAAAATAGAGGTAATAATTTTATTTTAATGTGTACAGACTTAAATTAGCTTAGGAGATAATATTTTTCAATAATCTTTTATATATTTTTTTGATAAAAATTACTAAAAATGAAATGTTTCTGTTTTTTTTTCCAAAGAAGAATGCATTTGCAACGAAATATCAGTCTAAAATTGTTCTTGATCGAATTTATCATAAGAAGTTTAACTTGCTAAAATTATAATACACAATAAGTGATAACTATTATGCAATAACTTTTAAGTAGAAGATATCTTTTCATAATATGTTTCAAGAAATATAATTTTTCTTTAGTTGTAGATGTATCTTTTTAAGTTCATTAAAAAGATGACAATATAAAACTAATATGGTTTGTATGTTGCATTTAGAGAAAGAGAAATAGTTAAAATTTCCACATCTAAAGAAACATGTTAATTATCAAGTGTTAAATTGAAATTACAATTCCTTAATGCAAATAAAATTTTCAATGATATTTTCTATCAAACTGAGAATAAAAAATCTGAAAAATAAAAAAAAATGCGAATGTAAATGTGTGTGTGCCATTTATTTACACTTTAATTATTACATTGTCACTTTCAAATGTATGTTAAAATTCACTGCTTTATTATTATGATAATTAAAATAATAAAATATATTTTTGTACTTATGTTTTAATATTTTAAAGTTATATACAAAAAGTTAAATATAATTTGTATTAGTTACAGAAATAATCATTTATAAAAGCGAATATTGGGAAATTATATGCCCTTTATGTAAGAGGAAACAAATTTTCTATACAGTATCAACAAAATAGTCAGCCAAACTATTTTAGAGCATCATTTAAATTTTGATCACCCCCATTTTAGAGATAAATTACACTGATTACAAGTAAATCATTTTAATTTGAAAAAGTATTGAATTTCTGGTTAAGGAAATTTTATAATTATTGTTTTAAAATATATTCTTTTTATGTTTAAGCTTAAAAGTAAGAATGATTTATAATTTTTTTTATCAAATGCAATATGAATGTTTATTTCAATACGCAAATGTATTTCAATAATAAAAAATGCTTAAATTTTGTCATCGGAAATCCGAATTACAATACTGCTATTGAAGCATTTTCCATTGCTTTTAGCAAATTTCAGCTTTTTCAATGGTAATTTAGTCACTCAAATACCAAACCAATTGCAAGTTTTTATAACTTCTGAATTTTGTCAAGTTTAAAAAAGTAAAATTTATTAATTATGGGGTTTTTTTGCTCCACAATCTCGGGTAAAAAGGAATTTCCTGAATTTTTTTGATAAAACTTATAAACCAAAGATTTTTAGAAACGTTAATTATCTCCATTTTTGCTTTTTTTTCTATTTTGGACTTAATCGCTTTAAAGCCTGAGGGACTCGATTAAAAAAATGATGTTTTTTATATTGAATATATGTATTCAATATATATATATATATATATATATATATATATATATATATATCGGAAACTTTTATTTTGTTTTCGAGAATCAAATGTCACCAGTGTTATCAAATCTCGATTATCATCAATCGTTTTGATGTTATCGTTTTCTACTTTTCTGTTTTCCGTGATTTTTATATTTTATTTGAGGAAATGTTTTTGCTAAAAGAATACATATTCTCTTGAAATATAGGGAATTTTATTTGATAAGGAAAGAAAATTTAAAGGGAATTTATGACCTCGACAGAGTCTGTGTTTGAAAATATTCAGCAATTTTATTTTTCAGAAATATATTATTTAGATCGAAATTTTTGACTTATCTCTTACTAAATATACTTGTTTTTATTACATTTATTATTGTCTTAATAACCGTTTGTAGCATTTGGTTACCATTACCAAATCTATAACTTTCATGCAAATGGGAAAAACTTGAATGCAATAGATGTTTTTTATTTGCAAAGTAACACAGAATTTATATTTATAATGAATATATTATACATTGAGCAAATATATTAAATATGAAATATTTTACTGTTAAAATTTTGTGTTTAAAGGGTAATATTAATTGCATAAAAAATAATTTATTTTGAATTTCAATTATTTGTAAAAGGAACAATAATGAAAATTAAGATTAAAATAAATTAAGATCTATTTATTCAACATATTTTCCATAATCTACAATGCAATAATAGCCTTAATTCTTATAATTTAAATTCAACGTTTTAAAAATATATATATAAATAACGAAATATAAAATATTTGTAAGTTAAATTTAACCATAATAATATAAAAAGGGTCTTTAATTAATAATTTTTTTAAGCTTGGACATAAATATAATTAATACTACTTGCTGTTTCATCTATATTTTAATGACTTTATTTTTTTAAGATACAATATTAAAAAAATGAATCATTGACTGTTATTATGAAATACTATATCCAAATCATCTGTAAATATTTTTTTAATTCTATTACTATATTTATGAGTGTTAATAAATTATAATGGCAAACTTATTAATTTAATGAAAAATTATGCTAGCATTCCTTATAATAAAGTGTGTATATATATAAACGATAGACACAAATAATTGTGTATTAAAGGTATAATTTGCTACCCTGGATCTTTCAGATATTGGTTGTAGAACAGTGATGAGAAAGGCTCATGCAGGTAAATTTTCACACCAAATTTTAAGGGTCTCACTTATTTTCTGATGAAATTGGAAAAGTATATCAGGAAATCAGAACTAAAATACTTTTATATGTTATTTACTTTCTTAAAGTATTATTTAAACTATCAGAACAAGATTCAGCTTTATCATCAACAGTATTTTCAAAAGTAGTCATGTGGAATGTTTTTTAATATTATGCAAAATAGTTAATAGGAGTCAAAGCATAATGAACTTATAAAACATTATTTCAATACATTATATATATTCAATATATAATATATGAAATAGTCCCACACACACAACTTTTGTAAATATATATAAATTTATAATAATAAAATGGCACTTCCTTTGGTATCGCGTATTTACTTTTTTACTTAAATACATTTGCTAAAACAATATTACGAAATTATGAAACAAGTGTTCTCAACTGGCTAAATTTGATTGCATTGGGAGTCATTTGAACTCCATTTTAAAATCAAAACATTTATATTCTCCACAATTATTTTTTTGTTGTATGTGTTTGTACTGTATTTGTTATATGTATTCATTAAAAATATAAGCTCTTACTAGAAAATAAAGTTTTATAATTTAGAATCAATTAAATTATGCATAGGAATTAAATGCATTTTGAGGTTAAATTTGAATTATATATAATTAAATTAATTATATAAATATTTTATATATATTAAGAAATAATAATATTATTTAAATTTGAGAACTGTATTTAAAAAAAATTAGAGCATTTGCCCTCAAAGTGGACAAATAACATTGAAGTTAGGCAATGTGTCTAGTAGAGAATCTACTTAAAACTATAAATCTCCACGGATTTAACGTTTATATACGAAAAATAACCACAGAGGAATAAACAAATCGAACCAAAACTTTTTATAAAAAGATCATGTCATGCTGCTATTTTAAACTGAACATTTGGGCAGCAAGCTACATTTTTTCATTCTTTCCCAATTTGTAGTCACATTGTAGTCTTACAATAAAAGCTGGCTCATCAACGACGACATAACATCATTATCTCTCAATAATCTGCTTTAAAAGTTCACTAACTGACACATAACATTTAATTACTTCTTATCTCAGATATTTTCAGAAGAAAACACGTAGCACATACTGTTAAGTGGAAAGATTTTTTTCCAGCTGAACTTGCAAGTAAAGGACACACATATAATAGACCACTCTAAAATCAGCTTTGTAATGAATTAGCACTAAAAATACATGCTTCCAAAGTAAAATACTTAAGGTCTCATCTCATTAAGAACTATTCCTCATTAGTGAAAGTCACCTACAGAACTCTGCCAAACTATTTCAATTCAAAGAAAAAACATTAAATGGCGACATCTTTCTTCGACGATTCCTTTATCTATCTTTTTAAGTTATTGTAGTTTAGATTATGGCTGTGTTTACAAACTTAAGTCTATGTGCTGTGTATAGTAAATTTATTTGCGCTTGAAAAGTTTCTAAATTAAACCTTAAATTTTACAGTTTTATTCCTTGTAAATGCTGTTGTTGCCTTATTCCTCACGCTCTAGCTGCAAACTGGACAAAGACCCTAATCTTATGTCTTTCTTTGTAAATGCACACATTTCTCATTTCTTATCAAAAATTAATAAAAATATAGTATTATATTAGGTATTCATTTCTCTAATTTACTGAATCAAATTTAAATTAATTAAATTAAATAATGCCAAAAACATTCGATGAATTACAGTATAAGAACATTGAAATTGAAAAGCTTCAATTTTTTCTATTTAAACTAACAATATCTTATTATTATGAGATGTAAAATATAAAGAAATACATCTAATGGAGATTAAATTATTAGTGAGACATAAAAATTTTGTAATAGTTTGAATAATGTCTTTTGAATTAAAATTTGTGAATAAAATGCTAGAGATTAGCAAAGCATACATGTATCATTGTTTAAATACTCATTAGAAATAAGCATATGAAGAATTATTTCATTTATATGGATTTTTATTTATATATCTCCGTCTCATTTCAGTAAAATTAAGCGACTGTTAATACTTTAATGCTTATGTTACACGATAAAATTTGATACAATTTTTTACAATACGCATGGAAAAAAAATCGTTATTTCAGGCTTATAAAAATATCATTCCTTTATAGTTTTTAAAAAAACGTCCATTTATTCTTAATTCTTTTATCATAAATATAGTAAATTTAACGTAGCGTTAATTATTATCAGTTTTTTTAAATATATTCTATATTTAAATAAAAAATAAAAAGGAAGTTAGAAATGAAGCTTATGAAATTTTTTTATCATCCGTATAATATACTCGTACAAATGTAACTGTTGTCTGCTCGCATTGATGTTTTAAAGTAACGGTGCTATTTTATTTAAAAGTTAATGTCTTATCATATAAATTTATATGTAGGATAAAAAGGAGAAAATTAGATTTATCAAAATACATAAACTCAATTAATCTATCGAAAACATGTTAATTATTACTAGTTAGTAATAATTTGTTTCACATATTTACCTTTTATTTATTAAAAAATTAAATGCTTAATGTATAAACTTTTATACGTAGAGTATAATAAGAGAAAAATGTATTAAAATATAAAAATAGCTAATATTAATAACATTTAAAATATACTTATTCATTTGCAAATTAATGAAGCTAAGATTTTGGGATTATCATTTTTTTATATATATTTATTTATTAGATCATAATAAAGCTAAATTTCTGACTAAAGATAAATAATACGTACACTTGAACAAATAGATGTATATTTCCAACCAAAGTAGTAGATAATTAAAGTTTTTACTTTAATTATTGACAAAATGACAACTAAAATGTCATTTTGATAAAGATACTGTAATGAAATATTTTAGTTTCTCCATGCAATATTTTTTAAATGTTATTTAGCAATTATATATTAATACTAGCATAGAATAAAAAACATGTTATTTGATGTAATTTGAAATATTATAATATATTTTTAAATGCATTTTAAATTTTTATAATATTGAAATTTATTAAAAATTTCTAATACATTATAAAAATTCTAACATGGCTATTAAAACTTAATGTACATTATAGACGTACATTAAGTTTTAATAGCCATGTTAAAATTAATGTACATATATATGTTTTAAACTGCGTACTATTTTTGTCACAAGAATTTCTTTTGCTGAGACAAAGCAACGCCATTTTAAATATTTTGGCTTATTTGAAGCTGTTATTTTTACTTGATAACTAGTAATATTTCATCAATATTAATGAGATTTTTTTTTCATTTTCTCAATATCATTCAATTTCATTTTTTCATTCTCTCTTTTTTTCATTCCTCCATATTCTCAATAATAAATCATAAATGCTTCCTGAATGTAAAAAAAAATTACATACATTTTATTACAAAAAATATTTTTTTAAATCCATAAAAGTTTATTCCATATCTATATATTTTCTTATTTAAATTTCTCTTCTATTTTCAAACATTAATCATAACTTCTACACAGTTAAAAAATACGTAAGAATTGTACTATGAAATGCATTCCGTAATATTTTTCTAACATTTAATTATGAACTCTGGATAATTTCGCATGCTTGTTTGATAAAAGATACAGGAAAAGATGATTTTTGTTGTTTAACATGGTTGTAATAAGTTTAAGCGAAACCTTTGTTAAAATTATCATCGCTTTGTCTTAAAAGTGAAACTGATTTCTTAACTAATTATTTACATTATTAACTATATATATTTTCATAATATTTTAATGTCATATCAATATAATAATATTATTTATAACGTATAATGACAATATTATAAAAAGTTTTCTGGAATAATGCAATTTAATTGATTCTCGATTAATTAAAACAAGGGTAAATTAAACGAACTACTTCAAGTTGTATTTCATAAAAATAAAACTATCATTATGACCACCAAAGCATAATATAAATCGACAGGTATTAAGATGTTTTGAGCAATTTGTTTTCTTTTCCGCCACATATTTGTGAAAGAAAAATAGCACACAGGTACTTTGAAAGAGACGGATTTCTTTTAATACGGATTGCCAATATTAAATGCGACAAAAATTTGGTATTCTCATAAAACAGACCATTTATTCTCACCATTAAAATTTTAAATTACAGTTTCCGAATAATATTCTGCTTTTTGGTGATTTTTATTTGTTTCTAACTTATTCGCGAGATAAGAAATGGTACATTGCATTTTAGAAAACATTAAATAGCTGACTGCTTATAAAACAGAAATACCATTATTAAAGTGGTATAAGTTTATGAGCAAAATCCAAAGAAATCATGAGATAGAATGCAAAATAATAATGCAGCATTATTTCTTCTATGAACGTTTCGTGAATATAACATGTTTTTTTAACTGACCGGCAAAAACAAACGATTAAAGAAAATAGAGATTCTGTGTCGTGTGAAGAAAAACGCTATAAAAACATCTTATAGATAAAATATGAACAAATTTTTTTCAAATTTATAAAGCATGCCATATTCTAGTTGACATTAGATCTTTGAATAATACTGTATACTGTTAGTAGGTTGATATCTTTAATGTTTATAGAAAAAAAATATCAATATTTACTGTAGTGAGTTATGGCTTTAATATGTGTTAATTCTTCGATGAAAAATAGTTCTAAATAAATAAATTACAGGTATAAATAATAAACACACAATTTTTGTGTTCTGTGTTTGTGATTTTTGTGATGCTCTTAAAGATTAGCAGTTTTGATAAATATTTTCTTTTTTTTTATTCACGAAATTCTCTTATAATTTTAATGGGAAATTAACAAATAACAAAAATCATTACTTTAAATTGTTAATTTGCAACTAAATTAAATTATAACTTCAATTTGTTTCACATGAAAATAATTCTAAGACATTTTTTTCTCAAAACTCAATAAAAGTTTTATAAAATATTTTGACATAATGTCTATTGTATAAATATTTGTGAACTCAAATATGGAACACGATATAATGTGTTTCTTGCAATATTTCGTTATCACTTTTTATTACTTCTTTCTTAAAAATACTTTTGGACCACAAACTTTTAAAAATAATATTTATACCGAACAATGAAATGGTTTTTAGTATTTTGCAGAAGTAAATTTCGGTAATTTTAATCTATTTATATTATTAATAATGCAGTTGCAGACCTGCATAATGCACATTTAAACAACAATTTGATATGAAATTATAAAAGAAAATATTTGATTAAATTTTTAAATATGATTGCTACAAGTACAATAAGGGTCAGTACCAGGCCCATTACAAACTTTTCTTTATCTTTTCTTATAGGACTTAAGAAAGCACTTGTCAACTGGGTTATGACATCATTAACATCATATCACATTCCAATAGACTTGCATAGAAAAAGGATGCTTGAATCATTTATAATTTTACTGCAAAAACATCCAATCAAACATGCATATTTGCTAAAAAATAAAATTGTAAACACTAAAACATTTTATACAAAAATTAAGAAGGAATTTTTTATCTGTTTAAAGGGCTGAAACAAATTTAAAAGTATACGAATCAATTCGTTAAAATGTTCTAAGTTAAGTATTTACATGGTTAGAATTTCATAGACAGTAAGAAACATCTTGCTCATTAGAAAGAACGCGTCTGAAATATTCATTTGATTTTTCATTTAATGAGTAAGGTACATTTGATTTGAGTTTTTAAAGTAAGCAAAATTTTGAGTTGTTATTCATCTTAAATCCATTTTATAGCAAAACGTGATCTCATTAGAGGACATAATAAAAACTGTTTAATATTTTGCTTAATGTAATGACATATAGTTAAATTTGTTTTCCTTATATTTCATTAATGTCGGAAAAATTTTAATTATTCAATGAAATATTTATTTATATGATTAGTTTTCTGAAATAAGCGTGAACATATTTAACATATTTGGTAAAAGAGAAAACTTACATGTATAATTACTTACATGAAATTTTACTTGCTTAAATAATAAACTTGCATGAAATTTTACATGTATAAAACAGTTAATGTAAAATTTTTATAATAACCTTTTGTGTTCTAACGTGTTTGATTCTGAAATTATATTAGTCCATCCTATTTTTCTGACAATTTATTAGAGAACAGTATGTTAAGCGAAATATTAAAATGAAATTTAATTTTTGTTGCAATTTCATTTAGAGAGAAAGTGTTAATTATCCTGAAAAAGTTGAAATTATAATTTTTATGTTAATTTTATATTATTGTGAAAGATTACAGATTTTTAAACATAGTATAAAATTTTAATGAAACTTTTTCCTGAAAACTGATATACAAAAAAATTTTCATAAATGATTCAGGAAAAATTAAAGTGGTGTATTAAACAATGTTTATATAAATTAAAATTTCATATGAATTTTGTTAAATATATTTTTTCAATTATGTTCAAATATCATCTGATTCTAAAATATTTTATGAGACAATTAAGAAAATATGCATTATCTCGAATAAATTATAACAAATATTTTAACTTATATATTTAATATATATCATAATAAAATATTTTGCTTTAATTTCTAAGACAAATGTTTTGCTTACAATATATTGTAATTTGGTGTTCTTTTACATTAGGCAGTTTTTAAAAATATTTGTTTAAAAGAATTCAAATAGATAATGAATATTTATTTTTTCTCTAAATCTTAATAAGTGAAGATTATGGATAAAAATATAAATCACACTAATTTTGATTCAACTTTCTCTGCTGATATATGTAAAGAACGAATTAATAAACAATTTACTATTTGAAAAATAATTAAAAATAATAAAATTACCATGAGAGAGAGACAGAAAGGATATTTTATATGTTGTTAGGTTTTGCTCAATTGATGACAGTTTTAACAGTCTGTTCAATGTTTAAAATTTCCCCCCACTTTCGCTAAAACAAGATAAAAAAAATATATTAGGAAGTCATAGGGCATTTGCCAAGAAGTTAATAAATCAGAAAAAAGAAAAAATATCGACTTGAAGAATTTAATTTTAAGATATGAAAACTGTATAAATGTAGTTTTCAAATATGTTAATTTTGAAGGTTTTTTAATTGAAAAATAAGCCGACTTAGCACTTTTCATTATTTCCAGATTTAGTTAATGAAATATTCAGTCTTATTGTGGCAAATTTAATTATGTTTAACACATTATTTATAAAAGAATGATGTGAACACGTAATGCTTATTAGCAGCTTTATTTTATTAATATTCAATGAATATATAAAAATGAAAATATATTCTAAATTTTATTTACATGATTCATTTTTGTTAATTTTAATTTTTGAAACCTTCACACCATTAAAGTAAATGTGATTTTAATATTTTTATGTCTTCAAGAAAAAAACAAGTTCTTAAATTCAAAATTTCTTTATTTTAATTTCTATTTTGAATTTATAAACCTTTTTATGTTTTTAATTTACAAACTCAAAGCTAAAGTAACAATTATTAAAAGTTTCATTATAAAGTCTCTAAATGTAATTTATTGAAAATATTTTAAATTCAAGCTTTACACAAATTTTAGTTTCTAATTTTTTTATTATGTTTTCTATTATCACTTATTTTCAACTAAAATTTAAATTTTTAATAAATTTCTATGAATTTATATTGCTTTTGGGCATAGTTTCCTCTTTATTACATTTTACAAAATTCATTTAATTAACTATGTTAGTATAAAAGGAAATTTTAGTTAAATATTTAAAAAAGTTTTTTTATTGAAAGAGGTATATTTAATTAATTTTATAATTATTTCTTCGAGAGCGCTCCATATTTGAATTGTTTCAAGAAAGAACATACTATGGTTAATTTCAAAGTCATGTCATTTTAAAGTTTTGTATTTACTTTGATGTAAGATTATGAAATTAAACTATAGTATTTTAAAAATTTTCTTATATGAATTAAAATTAGACAAAAAATCCCATTTTTTAATTAATAAGGAATATCCATTCGTGTTTCTTAAAAATCTTAAACATGATAAAAGGATTCGAAAAATGACATCTGTAAGGGATGCTTTTTTGCTTAATAAAATATTCTTTTAAATCAACTATCACAGCTTTATGATTTAAAGAGGGAAATTAATTTCATTGAAAGTATTTGGGTGGAATTGATAATTTAAACATTTCATTTATTGTTAATTTTAATTTACTTTCTTTCTATTGATGTCAAAAAGATTAAGTTGATTCTTTTCGTTGATTTTATGTAGATGTTTATAAGAACTAAATCAAAATTTCTTAGAGAGAATGAATGACTTATTCCTTCTCTTGAAGTCTTTATTTCTATGTAACTAAATTAATACTTTGTTCTAAGCTAATGAAGACTTGTTTATATAATGCTCTTTTCTATATAGATAATATATATATTTCAATACTTTATTTTTTATAAATCACATAATTTCTGTCAGTAATTCATTGTTTAAAAATTTGGAAACATTAAACAATTTAAAATCACCCCTACATGATAAAGTTCTATGGTCAAATGATACTCAAATTTGAAGTCCGGAGGAGTAGCGGTAACACTTCGCATTTCGAGTTCGCATTTCTGGCCACCTAACCAGGATATATGCTTCGCACTCCAAAGCTTATGGTCAAGAAAACAGATATGGGCACTGTAGCCCTTGACCGAATATCGTGCCACTGAGTTTAGCATAATGTTCAAACATTCACCAATTTAATCGAAATAATGGTAGCATAATATAAAATGTTTAAAAATTTATCACAGAATTATAAAATAAAATTCTAGAAAATTTTCTTCAGAGAATATATGAGCATAAAATGAAAATTTAATATAACAGGATAAATTTATAATTTTTGTATAGATACTCATTCCAACAGTTGAGAAAATAGGTTACATATTTCTAGTTTTCAGATCAGGATTTCTCAACATTTTCTTCAATAAATTTTTTTTCAAAAAAAAAAAAAAAAAAAAAAAAAAAAATCCTTTTTGTCTCACAGACTCCATCTTAATTTCTTCAAACTGTATAGCATAAAAAGTAATAATGTAATAAGCGCACATGAATGATTTAGACATAAGAGTTTGACTAATAATATTAAAAAATTAGTTAAAGTAGTTCATTAGGCTTATGTTTTCAATATTTTTGTACCATTTTAAGCTTTAATTTCTTAACTATAAGAAAAATAAATTCAGTAATATTGATTGAAACTGCAGAAAAGTTAGAATTGTGCTATTGTTGTATGTGAAGCATTTATTATTTTTTTATTATTTACTTCGAAATTCTTATCAATATAAACATATAATAAATGTAAATAAATATTTTCTTAAATACTTTACTGATATTTAAAATTTAATGGAATACTTGTGATTAATACTTCTCTGTAATACTTTCATATTAAGTGAAAAACTAAGAAACAATAATTATAAATTACTTCTAATAACTATAAATTATCACTTTGTAACATTTATTTGAATTTTGTTTTTAACAAATTTTAAAAGTGACAATTCTACCTCAATTAAATAAAAATTAGGAAACATTATTATGACATGGTAATATGAATTAATTTGCCTTATATTTTATAGATATGCTAACAATTCTAAAATTGGACACATCACTACTTGTTTGGAAATTTTATCTCTTGAATCATCGTTCAATTCGATTTTCTAATACCAAAATACCAAAATTGGTTAAGTCACTTTCAAGTGAATTTATAACCAAAAACGGATCTAAACTTTCCAAGTTTTTGCAACATTGATATAATTTCCAACATATTCTTCGTTAATATTATCTTTTACAAAAAAAAGCTGCATAAAATGTTCCCGCTACCGACAATCTTTTCAATTTAAAGTTGAAATGAATTCCAATTTAGAACGAAGCCCGAATACAACCGTTTATGTTAAACTTAAATGTTGATCTTAAATGATATTTTCCTTGAATTTTAAAAATTAATAAATAAAATGTAAGTAAAAAAGAATATATGCTATTTTTATTCAATTAATTTTATTGCATTGAGTTTATTTACAAAAAAATTTATTGCAGAATTAAAGGTTTAATGAAACCGGGCAAACAATAATCTTTCGACAACCAAGGAACATCTGTATGAAGAATTATATCATAAAATTCATCATCATTTTCATATAGTTGTAAAATAATGCAATCATTCTTATTCTTTGCTTAAGTTTTAATCTAAATTTTTAATTAAAGTCTTCGTTTTAATTATCCTTAATGAAAAAAAACGCAAAAATAATTTGAGAGTTATGTTACTGATGTAAAAATTTCAGTACTGTGTAAGAATATTGCGTTATATGTTAGAGAAACTATTATTAAAAAAGGTGAAAACTCAATTATGAACCATGAGAAGATTATAGGGTAAAATTAGTTGTAGGAATTTCATTTTGTGCAGCAAAATATTTACAAATAATTAAATTTAAACTTAAATATAGCGTGTTTTTAATAGTTTTTTTTTAAAGAAAAACTTGTCATTTTTTGTCTAATCTAAAATTATTATTTAGAAAAAAATATCAAAATATTGTTTCTATTGAAAATTAATCTATACAGCTGTACAGAAAGTTTGTTTTTCTGTAGTTCGCTGATTGATAAAATTTTATTGCCTCTTCTAGAATTCCATGTATATACCGTTGTATGCAATTAGACTTATGCCGTATATTTCAGATATTCTTACATAGTAAATATATATGTGTGTGTTAGTATTAGATACAACTCTATGCAAGCCCCAAAGAAGTATGTGGTGTTCACAGTCTCAGTCACGCATAAGTTCATTCACACATCACTGAATCTGAAAATAAGCTTGGCTAAAATGATGTAAACATACATGCTGAGAACAACATTTAGCGACTTTAGGCCTTATAAGAATATAAACATGTACAATAGAGAAATAAATTTAAGTTCCTTCTTAGCCTTTGAGATAAGAGGATCTAATTTGATATCAGTACCACAAAAACGGGTTTCACCAGGCTGTATTATAGAAACTATGAATTTCAGCAAACAAATCAACATTGGGATTGGGTGGGCTAGATTCCAAACCTTAACCTATGAAGAAGTTACAGAAGGAATTGAAAAGTGGATTTTAAGGGGGTTCCCATTGCCTGAAATTACTGAGTGAACTGGTTTTCTTTAAGCTGGTAAGAAAGAAATGTCGATTATTGTGTTACAAGAGCTTATTGAAAGAGTCTCAAAACATTTTCAGATGTAAATGTCATGCATCGAAGCTTACTTATTGTTCAAGAATAAACATCGTTTTCTTTTTCTAATCCTAGTGTCCAACTGTTTATTAGTAAGTAGCATAGTGTATATATATGTGTGTGTATTCATATATGTTTCTTAAATTAATAATGTACTGTTTTAAAAACATATTACTAATACCTAATTGAAGAATAATTCACAGGTATATTTTTATGAATTGCTTTATGCTTAAATAATGTAAGTAATCTAAAGTTACTGTCAACTAATGTAAGACCAAATGCACAGGGCTTTAATTAAATATGAAAGGAAATTTCTTCAAGCATGCTAAGAAATCGAAAATAATTTAGTTCAAAAAAAAATTTGGAAAAAAATCCCCAGAAGAAATTTTTTATCTTCAACTTAGTACTGATACATACATCAAAACAGACGGAGGAATTTGATGTGTATATTTAAAAATCATATATGTCAATTGACTTTAGATGCGTGGACCATGCCAACCTCTGTAAATAAGAATGTGTATACAGTATAGACTAATAATTAATTCCTAAGGAAACTAAAATTTAAAACTTGAAAAATCTACCTTGGACCCTCAATTGAGCTTTGGAATGCTGTATATCCTTAAAACTTCCTTCTGTAATGTAGTATCAATAATAAACAAAACCATAGTTACCCAGATGGCAGTCTATCCTTCTACAAATGTCATCGAACTATCCATGCATACACTTGTTTTCTTGCAAACGGAACTGTTTTATTTCACGAACCACGTAACGTGGTCGAAAAATTTATCAAAATGATACGAATGACATGTTTGTTTTCTCAGTTGCTACAGATAGAAGTAATGAAATTGAGTTAAACTTTCCAAATGAACATCTTGGACCCATTGGTTCAAGTTTCTGTAGATAGTCTTGAGATATCTACTTGGATGAGTAGCAATACTGCAACATGATAAACTTAAATCTACTTAAGCTGAAACTCGATCTCTATTAAAATCATAAACTTGCTTATTTTAGTAAGTGTTCGTGGGACTTTTTTTTTTCGGTTTCTCTGTTTAACGTGAGACACTGAAGCAACTTTTCACTAGGTAACTATGTTAAAGTGGAATTTTTGTATTTAAAATGCTATAAAATTCTTTGTATAAAAACACTGTATGCGTTGTTATTGTTACGCATTTTACATGAATGACGTTAAAAAAACTAATAATTTGCATGTCACAGTATATTTTTTGTGTTGTATAAATTTCACACGTAATGCATATAGACTTTTCGATAAAGCAGTTTAAACGTCTACCAGTGTATTTTCTTTTTTGTTACTAATGAATTATACGCATTTTGCATATTTAAAAGCGTTTAAGTCTTATAAATAATTCGCTCTACATTAACTCTTTATATTATTAAACAGGTTATTTTATTCTTTTCCCTTAAAATATTATGAGTAATTTTAACTGATTTTTTTTATTTATTAGAATATATAATCCAAACATATTTTTCAATTTCGCTGCCATATTTATTCATTTAAATATAGAGAAAAAGATGGAAATCAATATAATTACTCCCCTTTGCGAAATTGCATTCAGACTAATCACACGTAGAGATACTCGAAAGTTGTAAAAAATGGCGCTACATGTTCCCGAAGGTAGATTTCGCCTCTGCTCAGTTACAAGATGTTTATTAACTGATTGCTTTCAAAGGATATAATTTCGGTAAAAGGATAAGATCATTTTTTTCTTTAACTTAAGTGGATATTCAGAATTGAAATGCTTGGCAATTGAAATAATAAACTATTTTGTGATGTACGAAATTATTTTAAATGTATTTGGTTTATAAAAATTTCCTTTTTGCATAAAATCAATTTTAAAAAATAAAATACTGGTTAGGGATGACTTTAATTACATTTCTTATTCTAGATGTGTGAAAAGGCACTAAAAAGTTAATATGTAAATAATATAATTTCTTTGAGTGGAAACAAAAATGTTGCAATTCACAATTCTTCTTTCCGCAAATACGTTTCTATTCGTATTTATCTTACCGTTTTTCTATTGTTTAATAAAAATTTATGATTCTCCTAAATTTTAAATAATAAAAGATGATTTGCTTGTAAACGTAGGAAATTTTCTTCATCGAAAACATTAATGTTATCTTTATTAAATTTTATTTACAAACAATATAATTGTATTTTAAATATTTTTAGAATATTAAATTTCTTTGAAAAACATATCACTTTAGAATGAACATTCTAAAAAATTATTAGTATCTGAAAAGAGATAATAATGTTAATATATTTTTAATATAAAATACAAATTTTCCAAGAAAAAATGTAAAATTTCACCAACTTATTAGTTATTGGCAAAGGGGAGTTAACTTTTTAGAAAGTAATCCTTTTACTACACTGTAATATTACATTTATTTAATTTGTTCAATTTCACTAATTGTTTTTGTTTATTTATTTTTACAAAAACAATGTTTAAAACTATGTACTTCGATACTTAGCTTTGCATTGTTAAAACCATCACAGTTAACTAAAATTTTAAAACATAATTTTTATTAAAATTTTTAAATATCTAAAATTTTCGTATTTATTTGATGAATACTTGCTCTATAATCACGTGTAACTCAATAAACGTTGAAAAGAAGGCTAGAATGTGTTATGCCATTAAGAATATGATCTGAATTTCAAAAGTTGCCTTTATCAAACTATTCAAAGGAAGAATTTCATGATATCAGCTTTTGCATGGGTGTTCTAGTAGAAGAACCGCGCTCTTTATACAAAAATGTCTTAGTCTCGATTTTAACCACTGTTAAATAACAGGCAATTGGAGTTGTGATATTAATTAAACTATTTATTTTATAATTATTTCACAAGGCATTTATTATCATTTTCTCAAAGAAATTTTATATTCGTAAAATTTTAACATAAATAAAAATATAAATGAAGTATAAGGTAACTAATAAAAAATTGTTTGAACTCCTGATTTACCATTGAATGAAGTGAAAAAAGATATGAATGTTAGAAAAATTATCTCACGTATTTCAGAAAATCATTGGTCGAGAGTCGGAATTCCAATCGTTATATACAAACTCAGGTCAACAAAGAGCTTTCATCAATCATATTTTGTACTGTCATGAAAATAAATATGAGTATGCTAGGAGTTCGTTTGCTGTTGTTTGCTTTAGAATTCAGAGTAGGCTTATCAGGAACTATATCAAGTCGTCAGAAATGTGTAGCGCTTTAAGATAATGAAGTGAACGAACGTAATACTAGGAAAAGGTTTCGAAAATTCAGGCTAATTAAGAAAACTTACGCCAAGTACTGATGAATTTCTTTAAATCCCCAAGATGGGGACACATTGACAGAAAATACTGGGTACTGCTGGATATTACTTAGAGGAATAAATGATAGACTACACTTTCTGCAAATCATTTTCTTTCTTGGTCATTAAAAGCGGAAAGAATATTAATGGTCATCAATTAAATTATTGCTCACAATATAGATTTATAATTTTGTTTTATAATATTTTTTATGTAAGTAACTAATTTGTTCCAATTTAAGATTTTATTGATTCATGTCACCTATAAATAATTATTTATTACATATAAATGCACTCTAAATTATAAATTATTTTAACAAAAATAAAATCTCAAAAAAAAAACCAAATGAATATAATGACATAAAACTATTGAAATATTGTAATGATATGTAAAAATTATAAGAAAACAGTATTGTAATACCACTCAGAACTATTGCTTATTTTACAGTATAGTTGAAAGAATGGTAATTAAATATTAAGCATATATTTCAGTGTTTAATTTCTGAGAAATATACACTATCATTAAATAAAAATAAATAATTGAAAACACATTAGTAATGTATTTTCAAGAAAATTTAGTCTAGAGTCTTCTATAATTTAATATAATTCTAATTTTTGTACGAAAGATGAATGTTGAAAATTTAAACTCTAATTCAAATTTTTCATAAAAATAATTTGTATTCATGAAAACAATTTTTTTCTTTTTCTTTTCAAATATTTTTAAATTGACTCTCATCCTATTGTTAACTTTTGAAACCTGTATTATTAAAATAATTATATTTCAAACAATAGTAAGCTTTGGCCTTATTAAGTCATATAATCAATTAATTTTTTAATTTAATATCGATATGAATTTTAACTTTATATACAATCTTTATGATTTATACAATAATAAGCTTCCATATAATTAAGTATTGTAAAAATCTATTCAATTTTAAATTATATTTTTCGTTATAGTTATCAAATTCATACATAATATAATATATTTTTATTTATTAAATTATCAACCTTTTAGTAAATTTCAAATTAATTTTAAATTAGATCTTTTTCAATCTGATTAGTTTTGTATTATATATTTGTATTTGGTGACATATGTATTACACTGGGAGTAATTTTTTGAAGAAAATATCATTTTTAATTCTAATACACATATTTTAATTATATACTTTCAATAGTATTTTTACCGTAAAATACTATTAAAAATATAAAAAGTGCGTATAAAATATAAAACTTTTAATATAATTATAGATGTATAATAAACGTAATCTATATAGTAACAATTACTTTTGTTCTCTAATTCTTTTCTCTGCGGAAATTTATCAACAAAGAATTCATTAGAATACACAATGAGTATCTTACAGGATTAATTTAACTAAATACCGACTGAGATGTTAAGACACAAATATTATTTTCTTATATGTTCCCAAAAACCTTATCGAGGCAAATTTGCATAGGAAAATAAATTTATTAACTGGGTGAATATGTTGAGATTAAAACTTAAAACTAGTTCAGCTGCTCGTTATTAGAATGTCTTGAATATTTTATCATAAATTTCAAATTCAATATAGTGAATGTTCCTTTTTTTTAATTTTACCAAAAAAAGTTTCCATTTTTGAGGATTTCCCATGACGATATTTCTTATGACTTCTGAAAAAATATCGTCTAATTCAGCTAAAAGGTCAAAATAGTAAAATCTAATAAGGACATCTTAAGAAATCTAATTTAAAAAAATAATAAACTGCCATTCAGACATAATAATACAAATGTCTAACACGAATCGAAAATTTAAATAGGAATTTTTTAACAGATTAAAGTTGAGTAAAGCTAACAATATTTTGTCTTATAAAATTAAAAAGGAAAATCATCATGGAGTTATTAAAAAGGACAAATTATACTAAAATAATTTAAATTAGCTGAAACATGAATTATTTAAGTTGAGTTAATTTATAAAGTCTGCATTGCAATATTGTTTCGATATTTTTCTATTTATCCTTGAAACGTAATTTAAAGCATTCTAATATTGATTAAGAAAACGTGAAGGTATAACACTTTATAATAACTTGAGATAGTTAAAACTACATGAATTAGGAATTGTAATTTTTATGTAAGTACTAAAATTATTTGAATTCTTCTATTAAGTTTACACAAAAGATTTAAAAACCATTGTTGACGTAATTATTTACATCTTATAATTTAAGGGATACTCTAAAATGCATATATATGCATTTAATGAAAACAAGTAAAAAACACCATATCATCTCATGTGTATATCGCAAAATGGAAATGATGATAATACAATTTTTACAATAATTGATTTAGTTTATACATGAAACTAGTAGAATGTTAGAGCATATAAAGTGCTAGCTATTAAAAACTGTTAATTAAAAAGTAAAATCTCAAATTTAAATTTTGTTGATTACCAATATAAGTTATTATGAAGTAAAATTTTAAAGATAAATTGTTCAAATGTATTTGATTAACTGTAAATTTGTTATTAACTTTTAAGTAATAATTTGTCAAAAACTTTTAATATAACAGATATTATATTTCATTAATTTAAATCATTACATTATATCATGTTAATTTATTTTTGTAACATATTGTAGCAGTTATTTTTAAAATTTTAATAAAATAGCACAAAATTTTAAATAAATATTTAAGCAAATTATTTTTACTGAAAAACAGCTTTGAAAATTATTTTTCTCCTAAAAATTTAATTTACTTGATTCCCATATTTAAAATATATTATTAACTAAGAAAGATTCCTAAATTAATTATTAGAATTTAAAAAATTTTCATGGTCACAGTAGTAGTTTACTCATTCAAACGTGAAAAAAGATAAATAAACAATTTAATTAAAACATTAAAAGAAAAATTTTGATCAAAATAACAAAATGTTTTATAAGTAGTTTTAATTAACAAAATGAAAATTTTTTAATTAAATTTGAAAGAAAATAAAAATAATTAAAAGTATTTAATTAATGTGTGAAACAAATTTGTATATTTATTTAATAATATCGTTTTAATATAAGTAACTACACAAAATTCAAATTGTAAAGAATTTCGAATCTTTAAATTAATTATATTAGGTATAATTTATTTTGTAAATTTCTTATAATTAGTTCATTTCCTATATGTGAAAGGAAATATTTGTGCAAGAAATAATTGATTCCAGCTTTCAATTAAGAAAAATATTGTGTATCTGCTAAGATTAGGATTCCTAAATGCAAACATTTCCATTCATAATTCTGTGTATCTTAAATCATTAAATTACACAAATTATGTATAGATCTAAACTGTTATTGTGATAAATTTATAATTATTTGTTTCCTTATATAATTTAATATCAAACAAATATAACGTTTAAATAAATATAATTTGTCAGCTCTACATAATATCATTCAAAGAACTTCTCTTTTTTCTTCACTTGCGTAACTTACATTCTTAATAGAAGCATAAAATTATCAAAAAGCAAATTTCCATAAAAAAAAATAATTAAAATAATAAATGATTCAATTGTATATTCAATTGTACTTGAATACCTCTGAAAACTATTTTAATGTTTTGATTACACATTTTTATTCTAATAGAATTTTTTTAATCTCGCTTTCATAATTTCAATTATATATAAAGTTTTATTTTAATTTCATTCATAAAACTTATTTGTATCTCTTGGTTTTATAATATTTAAATTTTATTTTTACTTTTTTATATTTAAATTTTATTTTAGATTTAAATTTCTGTATTTACCATCTATGTTCTTCTTGAAATATAATTTTGCAATACTTTCAACAAAATCAAAGGTAACTCTTGAGCTTGATACTGACAGCACTTTTTCTTTTGAGAAGAGAAATTGATACTATTTGAGAACATTTTACTTTAACCCAAATAATTATATCATATAGTTTAAATATACTGGAAAAAGAAAATGTTATTCACATTCACATTATCAATTTGAAGGAACGTTTTAGGTGCTGTAGAAGGAATACCTAATATTAAATGTGATCAATTTACATATATATTTTGAATAATTATATACATAAAAGATATATATATATATATATATATATATATATATATATATATATATATATATATATATATATATATATATATATATATATATATATATTTGTTTTAATAATTACAATTTTAAAAAATGGTTTTAAATTTAAATTTGCTACTATTTGCGTAAATTTTTTTACTGCAAAATGAATCCAACGAGATAAAATCTTCAAAGAAAATATAAAAAAATTTTGATAAAAAATTACTTTTTAAAACAATATTTTTAAAATTTGAATTAGAAAAATAAGAAATCTATTTCATTTGCATGTATATCACTAGATTTCTTTTTAAGGGATCACAAAAAATTTTTTATTGTTTTCTTGCACTAAACATTGCGTTTTGAAAAAAATGTTTTAAAGAATGGGATTTTAAATTCCACTGTAAAACTTGCAAATACGTTTACATGGTAACTAATAATTTTCGCATCAAATATTATTTAAAAGAAAATATAAGTAAATCAGTGTGATAAAATTATATTAAAAATAATACAAAATAATTATTTTATACTCTTTTAGAATAAAATTCAAGTAATATTCGCCATGTTTTAAATGAATATTTTCATGAAAGGAGATAATTTTCTGAAAAATAAAATTAAAAAATTGCTTATTAAAATGAAATTTAAAAATACTGACTTCTATTGGTTTATTTAAATTGACAAGAAAAACTGAATGATTTGCATATATTTTAAGTAAAATAATTTTCAATGTAAGTTATTTCTTTTGTATATAATTTTATATATAATTAAATGAGTGATCATTATGTTACTTTATAATCAAAATTATTTTTAATAATAATTTTTACATAATTTATTGCTTATAATGAAACGCGGTTTATATAAATAAAAGTACTTATAGTTGAGTAAATATAAATAGAGATATAAAAATAATTATTGGTAATTAACATAAGTAACGTAGCCCACTGGAATTTTTCATTTGAGTTCTAAATTCGCTATAATTTTGCTCTTCCATTTAAAAGAAAATGATTTATTCCTCATAAAAAAAGTGATATTAAAAATCATTTTTCTCCAAAGAAATTCATTTTGTTGGAATTAATTTAATTAATTAAAACATAAATTACATCAAGAATTTTTTATTCTTAAAGTAAATAAATTAGTTAATTATTTATTAATATAATTTGCCTAATGAACTTAATTAAAATTTCATTTTTGTAATCATTGGTAGAGAAAGTAATTTGTTGATGAAATAAGAATTTTGAAATGAAATTTGTAAATATAGATGTGGTTTTCCTTAAATTTCTTAATATTTTTTAATTTTCAAGCAAATAAATTTAGATAAATTAATTTTTCCTTTGATATGTCCCATTATGAATTAAAAATATTTTTCATCTCAAATCAGATGCCTTTAAAATTTCTATTATTTTGAAACATTTTCATTATTTATTATCTTTTCTACATAACTTTTCGTTCTGTTATAGAACTTTTAAATCAGTGCGATCTTTTTACGTTATAATAATTTGATTGCAAAAGAAACTTTTGAATTCCTTGATTCCATTTTTGTAAGCCCTTGAGATTAAATCAAATATAAATACCCATTTCTTTCAACAAATATCTTTTCATATAAAATTAATAATTATTAAAAAATGGAGCATTTAATTATATGATTTCCAAAAACTATAGAACCAAATTTGATAAATATAATCTTTTTGATAAAAATTAATCTGGTCATAAAATATAATGTTTTATCATAGCACATCGGTAAAATTTTGGAAAAATATTAACTTCATAAGTTTTTATTTTTCTTGTAACTTTTATTAGTTTGATCCCAAATACTCAATTGCTTCATTAAATAGAAGTCGTATTTTTATGATTTCCATGTTTATTTTATTTTTTATGTATTTTCTTCTAATATTCTATTTCACAAAACAAAAATTTCTCGAAGAAAGAGATATTTTTCGCATTTGAATAAGTGTGCTTATTTCTTATTCTAAGATTTTCTAAAAAAATTTACGTCAATTAATAAATATTTTTAATATAAAAAGATTACATATAACTTTAAGGTATCTTATTTAGTTTTGAAATATATTAACACCATTACAATATACGCAAAAATAATTGCCTGTGACGAATATGTTACACAAAAATCTTTAATATATATTTCGTAAGAAAAATCATTGTTATATTCAACATGAAGTATACATTACTTTTTCCTTAATATTATCTTTTACGTATGGTATTTTATTAAAATATTCAAATCAATATATTTAATAATAAAAATAACTATAAATTTTCACAAGATGCTATTATTAAGAACAGAATATTGAATTAGATAAATACAAAATTGTCGTATGAAAAGATGTTTTACATGTCAGTGATCCGTTACCACTAACAACATAGAATACAGACATTCGTAGACCTTTAATCGATTAAACAATCAGGCCATGTTCTCCAAATGAAGAAATGGAGTTGTTTGCTCTACAAGTGTCTGCACGAACAGTACTATGATATGTGCAGTTGTACAAATTGTCGTCTCGTAGACCCTTGTGTATGACTATCCTTTATGTTACATAGGTGTTATATCGCAGGCAGAAGCATTTACATTGAAATAATGAACGATAAATCTAAACCCAAGAATGTCATAACATCGTGTTACTAGATGAATTTTACATTGTTCACAACATAAAGATGATTGCTTCTGGTTTTGCCAGTCTTGTAAGAAAAGCACCTTGTCACTGTGCACTCTATGTCGTTAGTTACTTTCGTGCATTCGAGACGGTCCTTCTCCTAGTGTTATTGTTGCTTCCAATCTCTCAGAGATCTAGCGTCAGCTATATCAAGTCCATGACACCTTGAACCCTAGTGAAGTCGAGCAGAAGTAGTGGATTCAATCGAATATCAGCCAGAGTGAACCCAAAACAATTCAGGATGTGATCGAGGGAAGCTGGCCTCAAATTGCATTTATTGCACAATAAAAAGACTTTGTGCCCAGAATCGAACGTCCTGCATTTCAGATGCCCACTTCTGAGTCTCAAGGTGGCCGTTTGATCATGTCTGTCACCCCCGAAATCCAACGTGCCCCCCCCCGGGGTCTTACTGTTAAACCAGAGATGGGTGGGAGGGGAGAGCCAGACTTGCCTCACTTCTTTTGTCTTTAAAGGGAAAAGTTCTTTGTAAGTTAGTGTGTAGTAAAGATTGGGCAACTCAGAACAACCTCTTTTAGCCAAAATGTCTGCAGCTTCGTTGCCACGGATGTTAACATGGGAGGGAATCCACTGAAAGTGTGTAATGTGATGTAATTTCTTCTAGTGTAATGGTATGAAGTCTTTTTGATACACATCTCGGTCACATCTTGTTTACATTGAAGTTTTTAAGAAAACTTTGGCTGTTGCATCTATATTGTGTAAAACCCAAAACTCTTCCATTTATTTGAATCTTGTGAAAGCTACGCTCCAGCAGTGTAATACTCAATGGTATATTGCTGATAATAATCTAATGCTAGAAAATCGAGAACTGCATTTTAACAACAAAGCAAAAAAAAAAAAAAAAAAAAAAAAAAAAAAAAAAAAAAAAAAAAAAAACACTGCCTCTGTAAAGTAATGAAATTCCCTTCTTAAATGTCATCCTCCTTTCCAAATGTTCATATTATATAAACTGTAGATATATTAAAACTCAGCAAGTATAAATGTATGTAACTTATTAGCAAATTTATCATCGACATGAAATTTTTAATTAAACAACATTTGTGAATAATCAAATGGAAAAATACAACATTTACAAAGGAAGTTATAATGTTATTTTTTAAATTAATACATCATTTAATTTCTTTTTGATGATTAATTATATAGTGAAATCAGAGTGATTTAATTTCTCTTAACACAATTTAAAAATAAGCTACAACTTTCAAACCTTAATTAAAGAAATCATGGTTTAAAGAATCTGAGAAAAAAGAATCTTTAATAATTAATATTTAACATACATGAAAAAATAGTAATTAATTCAAGAGAGCAATTTTAATGAAATACAAACATTCAGTATTTTTTCCGTTTCTATATACTTCTAAAATAAGTGAATAGATAGACAGTATTGTTTTTCAAAAGTTTTTAAACTTAAGACTATCATATATATTTTTATTGAAATTATATATTCTATTGGCAATGATGTAAACCCATTTTAAAAGACTTCTGGAATTGAAAGAATTGACTCCATAATTAAACTGAACAACCAATAAATTTTATCGTCTTCAATTCTATATACCATTTCTTCTCTACTTAATAATGAACACGCCTCCTTCATTGATTTCACTGTTACGATCCAAATAGCCTTAGATGATAAGACTTGTTTCTTGTTATGGGAATGTTCCAAAAAAAGAACAATCATTGATCCTTCATTGCAATTCAACAGCTCTTGTTCACAAAAGTGAACAGCAAGTTGATGTGCAGGTTTGATGACTTTGTCGAAGGAAAAAGACAATATATAAAGTAAAACAATGATTACAAATGGCAGAATCAGTGATATTTGCTTCTGTATTAGAACTCACTGAAGGGAAAGTAAACTTTAATTGCAATTCCAAATACCTTACGGTAAGGTAAAATATACCATTTTGAAATGAAGCTGTTTTCTTGCTCTTTCGGAAGAGTCAATTATTTTCTAAAATAACGAAGAATAAGAGACATTTACAGATTAGATCCCTTCATTTCTTTTTTCTCGAATAAAGAGAAGTTTTATCTTTCAAATGTCAAAGTAAACTCTGTCTTAAACACCTGAATTTAACCAGGAATTCAGGATTTCTTAAGACATTGTGACAAAAATAAAACGAATGAGAACTAGAATTTGAAGTATTATTAAATTTTAGAAAGTGAACTTGAATTTGATTGGTTTTAACAAGTCAAAATTTCAACAACATTCAAAATTTCAAAATATTTATAAAATGCAAATATGTAGTAATTTTTTCCGTCATATGGAAAAATAATCACATTTACATATACTAGAAATGTTCTTAATTAATGCTTTATTTTGTCATTTTATTTAAGGTTATTATTTTATTATAATATACAAAATCGTAGTGAAAATAATAGTTCAAAAAATTATATTCGTGTTAAATTTTTTATATTTATTATGTTAAATATTTCATATAATGGTTAAAATGTTAACAAAATAGTCACGATTGTTTTAAAATTATTTAATGTCTTTTCATAGAATTTTAAACAATTTAATGTTTTTAATAAATGAAATTGTAGAAGATATTATCACAGCAATGTCTCTATGCTACCTTGATTTATGGTAATCCGAAATTACGTAATATTCAAATCTCGACGATTTGGCTTTAGTTTGAGCAATATACAACTTTTTAATGGTTCCCAGTTTTTTTGTTTATCTGTTCGAATGCATCGGGAAGAATCGACACTCAATATAATTTTTATTCTGTTATTTACTTCTTATTTACAGAATGTGTGTTTTATTACATATCATAGTTATCATACCGCTTTTGTTATATTCTTTATAAACTCAGATTTGAAAGACGGCTGTATGATCCAAACGAAATCAAACTGATTCTTTTGCACCAAACAAGAAAAGAAAATTTTCATCATTGGAATGATGATTTCACATTATTGGATATGTCGATACAAAAATAAAAATATGGGAATTAGCAAATGGTTAGAACAATTATAAAAAAGTAAAGAAAAGTTCTCGGCAATAAAAAATGCTGTCTTTAAATTTAAATAACGTTCGTAAAAATCACGGTAATTACAGCCGATTTTAGTTATCAAGTGTTATTATCAAGTGAGTGTGAAAAATTTCATTGTTTATAAGGACACGATATGTTCTAAAAAAAAGCTGGTTTTTGAGATATTGAAAAGGAATTCTGTGAAGACAACTAAAGATAAAGAGTTTGAATCTAGTAATGGTTCAATCTATTTAAAAGTCATAGTAATTAGCAAAGCACTTCAGCAAGTACTGATAAATTGACTATTCACAGAAGTTAAAATCTATGATAGATGGAGAAGACAATACCATCCAAACCTTGCATATGAAACTTCCTTGTTCTCAAAGAAGAGGCCTTAAGAATATTTATTGCACGTAACGTAAAAAGCCTTTCCTGATTTTAAGACTACCAAATATCGATAAAGAGTGATTGTTGGCACAAATGCAACTGGATATTGTGAGTTAAAATCTCTTTTAGTTTATCACTCTGAAAACATAAAATTTTTAAGGATAAATTTAAATTAAAATTTGGTCGGCTTATCATTTGGGAATCAAATCGTAAAGTATGAGTAACGGTATCGATTCTTTAGGACTGATTTGGTCCCCATTTCATACCTGATGTACAATTTATTTTTAACTTAAGCAGATTCCCTTTAAAATGATGAGAATAGTCGACAACGCATCAGATTATCCCATATTGCTTTAACTAGTTTTTGATCCACGAATAAAATTTGAAGTTTCTCCCCCCAAATAAGTAGTTTGCTTTAACCGATGGATCCTGTAATCATCAAAACATTCAACGCTTACTATATGATACAATCATTTTCGCATCTCCATAAAGCTATGAGATTGTTTAACTTGCTTTCTGATGACAACTTTTGTAAATGATCTAACTTTTCAGTGGCAGTAAGAATCATCGAATAATCTTGGAATTATTTTTCACAAAAAATATCAAATGACATCGGAGATTTGGGGAACGATTTTTGGATATCATCATCTTCCAATTCTGAATTTTAACTATTAAATGCTGCTTGAGTTTCAAAGCAATTTGTTTTAAAATTTAGATTCAACAGGGAAACATTCTTTTCTACATTACTAAAACTCATGTTCAAGTGCCCGATGAAATTGGAAATGTGATTGAAGAAGTTGTGAAGTTTACCAGGCAAAATAAATTTAGAAGTTGATAAAGATGACATTCAAGAAGAAATGGATTCGCACGATCAGGAACTGACAGTTGATGAGCTCATAGAAATGTATAAACAAGACATTAAAAAACTTAAATCCTTAATCTAATTCCATCAGAAGATCTAATGACAATTGGAAATTTGACAAATTCCTCAATTTAATTGAAAAAGGTTTTTAACTTATTTTAGAAAGAATTGTCTCTAACAATAAGCATATAACTTTCCGAGCAAAACCTGAAACAAAAAAAAAATATTAGTATGTTGCCAGAAAATTTTGCGGGAAAAAAATCCTTTGAGCAGGCAGATAACTTTGTAAGATTTTATACAAAATTTTCATTAAAATAATTACGGTTTGTGATTTTGTATTTGCATCATCTAAGATATCATTAAATATTTTTTCTAAACTTTTTTTCTTCTCTGACTTTAATAAAAAGTATTTATATGTATTTATATGCAAAATTATATCCCGACATATGCGGTAATTGCTTAGACACATGGACTACGTAAGTTCGGGTTATTTCTATGTTAACAACTCTAACGCAGAAATAAAAATTATAACAATATAAGCAATAAAATCAAAATAATTATTTTCAAATTTTTATATTTCTTGAGTTTTCAAAATGTTTGAAAACATTTAAATGCTTTAAAAAATATAGTACATAAAATATACTCACTTTATTTAAACTGAAATTAAGTTTGAATTATTGTAATAATAAAATACGGAAATGCCCTAACATATTATCTAAATAATTGAAACATATTCTTTCGCTCCTTAAGTATATGTTTAAAATAAATTTTGTTTATTTTTATTGAAAAATATTTCATCATAAGATCTTTAAATATCTTTCTTTTCCCCTTTATTTCATTTTAATACGATTTGCGAATCTCACAGTTCATAAATCTCATGTTTAGTAAAAATTGTTAAAAATATCAAATAGGAAATATTAATTTCTCTAATAATCGTAAATATACACCAGGCACTTACAGAGCAATAAATTATTTTTCCAAAAATTATTAATAAAGAAAAATGGCTTAGAGAGTTAACTGTAATTGATGGAATTTGTAATTAACCTCATCAACATTATTGGGTTGTTTCTCACCAATAATTTTCAGCTAAAAAGCAAAAATGAACATCGACTCTACTTGCAATCAAGATAAACTATGATAAATCTCAGTAATAGTTGCCGAAAGAATTCTAGTTACAACTCTATTTGCAGAATAAACATAAGATTCTTGACTATCATTTGTATTAATTAATGTCTCAAGTAATGTTTAGTTTATGGCTCAGAATCTGTTAGCCTGGATTAGTTTTATTTCAAAACAAAAAGAAAGTGTCATTTTCCTACACGTGTTTTGAGCGCATTAGCTAAATTACTTTTAAACAATATGAAATGCATCCATTTAATTATTTTTAGTATTAAATATAAATCAGAAAAATTATATTTTTGATGGTGTAATAAGTTAATAAGACAACATCAACAACGTATTGTATTTAAAATATCAGGTAAATATATTTTTATGGTAATTTATACCATTTATTTTCCTAATAATTATTTTGTTTCATACAAGTAAAATATTAATTCGTTCGTCATCAGATTAGTTGTTAGGCAGGAATTATTTAATATCTGGAAAAATTCTATTTGATTCCATATAAGAAAAGAGTAGAAAATATATTTATATTTGTACATAACTTGTATCAACTTTTTTGTTTAAAAATTTTTAATTTCATTATTAAAAATTAAAATAAATTTTTCTATTACCTAGAAAAATTAATAAAAAATTAATTTTTAACTAAATTTTATACTTTTTTAGTTTTATTTTTTATAGACATTTTATGCTATTATTCAGTTTATGCTCATATCAAAAGCATTATATTCTCCAACGATTCTTAACAACTACAAATTTTAATATTATAAAAATTTTAAGTATATATGTACAAAGATCAAATCATTGAAGTTAATAACAATGCAGATTAAGGAAATTTTACCTAAGCTTATAATTTTATTCTTTTTCCAATTAAGATATTTTTTGTTTTGATTTTCCCTTTCAACGTGAATAAAGTATATATAACGTTATAGACAATTGTCTTTCTTTTATAGACAAATGTATTTGAAATAAATAAATATTATTAGAAAGTATTTATTATCTGAATTCTGCCCCATAACTTCAAATGCTTGCAAATATTTTTTTCTTAATATCTTGCTCAAATTTGGTAGATCAAATAAACTATCAAACAAAAGTGAAAGATAATTACTGCTTGAATCAGCTTAACGCATTTTTCTGTAGTTAAATTTATTTTAAATCAACTCATTATTTAGAATTTACAGTTGTGGTGATGATTTCGTTTATAATTAGATATTCGAAAAACTTATTGGCGTATATTTTTTAAATTTTCGTCCACACTTAAAAACGGTAGATGTTTAAGCGACTATAATAATATTAATATATTTAGTACTTGTTCTATACATATTTGCAAAACATGACCATTTTGATTAATGGTCTCATTAAAATATTATTATCTTTATGTATATAAGCGTATTTTTCTTTTAAATAACAAATTGACATTTTAAATTAAAAACAAAGCATTTTTCCACATATTATTAATAAAGAATATATAATTTTTTTTAAATGTAGACTTACTTATAATAAATTTCAAAGAATTTCTTGCAATTAAAAGCTTTATTGAAAATTTAGCAAAATATAACTAACATTTTCTGTCACCTTTAAATGTTTAAAATTTCAAACAATCTATCTAAATTATTTTTCCCGCATACCTTCAGTATCATAACAAACTCAGTTTAAGCCAACTATTCAGCCAACTATTAAGAATGCCGGAATAATATATTCCTCCATAAATTATCGTAGAGGATTTCCTTATTCTTCTGTTTTATTAATATTTAGAAATGCAGGATTCATGACTCTTTGAAATATTAATCCATTCTTTGTCATTTTGATTCATTATAATGTTATCGAAAAATTCACAGCATTTTATTCAAAAGGGATTCTTAATTGACATCAACTAAGCTAAATATGCTTTGCAATGAAGGAAAATGCATTAAGAATTCTATTCCTTCCATTAAATGTTCCTTAAATGTAATAGAATTGTGTCGTTTTTCTAAATTTATGTCTGTATGGTCTTAAATATTACTTTAGATATATATATTTAAAGGTATGCTGAAAGGTATTTAAAATATGTTTTCTTTGTAAGCAGAGAGTTTAGCTTTAAATGATAATTTATCCAAAGAGCTGAATATTTTGTAAAATATGCATTTGCATTAATATTATATAACAAATATGGACCAATTATTGCTAAAAGTTTTCAGGAGAAGCCTTAAAACCCTCATTATATATATCTAAACACTGATAAACATTGTATATTTTAACATATAATACATTGATTTTTATTATATATATATATATATATATATATATATATATATATATATAATTTTTATAAAATATATTATAATTTTTTATAAATTATAATCCATTTTTAGAGCTATTTTTTAAAGTTCTATTGCTGAATCTCTAATGATTATATTACTTCATGACTCCATATAAACACTCTTTAAATCATAAGTGCCGATCTTATTTATCCTCGTCCATATAGTGATAAAAAAAAACAAGCATGATGTAAATATTTTATTTTTCTTCTGGTTAGTCCGAAAATGCTATTGAATTTTATTCACTTTGAAAAATTAAAATTTTTACG
>JAPDSC010127065.1:0-20092 GCA_026290005.1 Latrodectus geometricus
TCGATATGAAAACATAGAATTGAATTGAATTTTAGATTTTATCAAGCCAGTGCAATCTATCGACAAATATATTATATTTTTATACTGTATTTTCATATTTCCACACGATTATTTTTCCATTGAAATCTCATTAATTTAAGATTAATCTGGATAAAAATGCGTTTTATTTTCATTAATTTCATATGGCTTATTGGCAATTTTGCGTTATTTTTTCGGAAACCAAAGCTAATTAGAAGGAGGAATTACAATTTAAATAGACCACGAACCATTACAAACATCAACATCCGACCTAAGAATCGAATCTACGAATTGTTGAACTGAAGAACAGAACAATACATCCAGCTCATTCTGATTTGAAGCAAATACTGTAATATGTGCAGATCAACTGCAAAATGAATTATTGCAAACATTCATCGAATAATCTTAAAAAACTGGAAATTTCACCATATTTTTTTTCTAGTTTAACTTTCTCCATTTGTTATCAATCTTTATAATATTTTACTTTCTATTTGTATGTGATATTTGACGCTAAAACATATAGCATTCACAATATTAAAATATTGTGTATCAATTGAAAAAATTCTGTGTGAAAGATGAGTTATTTTAAGGTGTGTAGGTGCTGAAGTCTAAAAGTCTAACTATGCAGTGAAACAGGGAACGGAAACGCTTTCACAGGTAGATAAGTTGGTAGTTCCAGACAGGAACACCTTTAATACGGCATGTACAAAATGGCGACAAACTGTCACCGTTTCGGCTCAAGCAACATTGTTCTTAGAACAAATTCTCCACCCCCGAAGCGTTGCTAAGATTCTTGGTCCGAAATTCTCAAACTATCTTTTGGGAAGATTTTCGTGGAACCAAGATTCCGGTACCAAAAGCTTTCAAGGGTCGGCCCTAACAATAGAAAGAGGGTTGCGTTCCACGAAGTTATCAAACTAAAATCGATAATGGATTCTTTGGTGGCTGTCCACTGCCCATTTACCTTTCTCTATCCAGACCTACCGTGACTTACCTGTGGTTTCGGTAGTGGAACTGGTGCCTTACTTTCCATTAGGTGTCTGCTGGTGACTCATCAGCCACACCTTCGTTTTTGGAGGTGGAGAATGAAATAACGAGGAATTATTTAGGTTCCTGATTAGTTTTATTATTTTTAACCCTTTGATTTTATTAAGCTATAAGTCGTTTAGAATCCATTACAACTGTCCAAAAACACAAAAACTGAGAGAATCATTGCTATTTTGGTGTGTCCTAAAATTATTTATCAACCATCAGAAAGTTTTCTGGCCTTATAAAAGCAAAATATCTTTTAAAGATAAAAATAATGGCAATATTTTTTTATTACTTATTACACTAAAAGTTAGAAAAACAAAAAACTCGACATAATTTACTTAATTCTGAAATATTCAATTGTAATCGATTTTCCTTATTTATTAAAAGAACATTGATCATGAATCAAAATTATGAAATTGAAGAGACAGCCATTAACTACTTCGATACTCCAGCTTTGAAAAAGAAATATTTTTACTAAATTATAAGTGATAATTGTTTAAAATTTAATAAAGAAAAAAAATGGGTATTCTTTTTAAACAAGAAATAATTTTAAGATATATAATAGAATACAAAAAATAAGAATAAAATGAAGCTTTTTTTTAATCTTTAGATAAAATTATATATTAATGAATATTTGCGTATATATGAAGTCATACAATAATCATTATCAACTTCATGAGTGAACATAAAAAATTTTTCCTTTATTTTACGTAATAATTTAATTCACATTTTTACTTGCATGATACTCTTTATGGCAATATAAAAATAAAATATTAGCAACTACCCAATGATGTTTAAGCAAATCAGAGAATTCTTGTTTACCATAAATAATTTGTTATTCTTAAAAATAATTTTCTTTCTTTCTTTCTTTCTTTTTTTTTTTTTTTTTTTTTTTTTTTTTTTTTTTTTTTTTTTTTTTTGCTTTAAACTAGTAGGTAAAATTTTTTTTATATGTTTTAGCTATAAGTAGCCGAGTGTGACATTTTGTTAAGCAATTAAAATTTTCGACATAAATTGTATTTCCATTGTTATAGAGAAATGTAATTGCATTAGACTTAATACGTCAGTTTTAAAAAACTGAACATAAAAATGAATAAAAATATTCTTCTACTAACTGCTGAAATTTTACAGTTTATACATCTTTATTGACACTTCTGATTTTAAAAATAATTTTTACACAAAAAGTATCGTATGTTTTTAATGGGTATTAATATTACATCATGAAGGTTCACTCATGTATGAAATTAACGTATAACCGACATAACTGCATAGCAGACATAAACAACATTACATAACTGACACAAACGATTTAAAAAATAATTTTAACAAAAAAAGTATTGAAATATTTCAAAAGAATTTTGTTTTCAAAAAAAAACTTAATAACAGTATGCTATGTTGTTCGATGTATAATAATAACTCTTTCTTTTTTGAAATGCAATAATTTATAAATATTTGCAGACATCTATCGTTTTAAAAATAATTTTAACAACAAAAACATTGAATATTTTTTAAATTGTTGCTTGTTTTTTTCTTTTTTTTTTTTTGTTAAAAAAAAAAGAAAATTAAATAACATAATGCCAAGTTGTTTGTCAAATTCCAAAAGTTTTTTTCGCCAAATAATTTCTAATCCCAAATGGAACATTCATTGCATGAATAATTTCAGCAATTTAAAAGTTGTTTGAGTTGCTGTTGACCACAAATTTTCCTTTTCGTGGCAGCAATTATCCGTGGTTCTAATGCAAGTTAAAGTGCATTGCGTAATTCAATTTATGGTCGCTTAAGATGCTTCATTTCTCTAAATATTTTTTCACTTGAATCCTGTTCCTGTTTTTTGTGTTACAAGAAACTTTACAGTTGGGATAATTTTTTTTAATTCTTTAATTGTTGTTAAAATAATGAATAAATTACAGAACAGGAGTAAATGTCTTACTTTTGAATAAATGACATTTTTGTTTTCCGTGGATAAAAGTCGACTTGTGAATTATTTTGTTTTCTATCTGCATTTAAATAACCAAGCTCTGAATAGTAAAAGCTCTGAAATCCTTGAAATTCGTAGATGCCAATCTAATTAAAACCACGTGTGCATAAAATGATTGCTAAGCGACAAACATACTAAACCAAACAAACAAAAGAATAATTAAATAATTTTTGATATTAACAGTAACATTTAATGACAAGATATTAAAACATTACTCATTTGAGTGTCGATCAACAAGTACTTTTTATTCACATAGTATATTTCAACAGGGTTTATATAGTTTTAAGTGAATTCTGTGCTGTTTTTAAGATATCCCTATCCGTTAAGCTATCTTATATCTAAGGAAGCGAACTGACAGACAATTGAACCTTAAGCCAGAGGTCTAATATATGATGAACTCTGTGAGCTAAAGTTGTTATTAATTTTATTGAATTTTGATTAAAAGAATAAATCTTGTGAAAAATTTGACAGATTAAATAGAAAGTACGAGATAAATTCACACTGTTAAAGTTAATAAGTTAATCTAAATATCTGAGTATAGAATTAATTAGTCTAAAATTAAAAATTGCTGAAATTTTATATGAATTTTTATATTTCCTTTTGATCCATCGAAAGAAAATTTTTTATGTCAAACGTATATTAGATTATAGCTTTATGGAATGAAATAATATAGTGGCATTTGTGTGTCATAAAGTAATTGTGTGTAAAGAAACACGTGTGTAAAGTAATTTTGATATAATTTAAATGCATGAAATACAGTTACCAGTCTTTCTACAGCAATCACTGTACTGTAAAAAAGAAACAAAAGTTTGCTTTTTATTAGATTACAAGATAACATATTCTTTTTTGTTAATTGTTGAGAATTGAAAATTTTTACTACCTTTTAAGTTTAACAAAACTAAGAGCTCAGTTAAAGAATATAACTGTTAATTGGTTTTGATTATTCATTGAGATCGTTGAAAGATAGCCGAGTTGGTAAGTGAACAGTCAAAGTTGTGGCTTTTAGTTTAGCTGTTCATGGGTTCGATTCCGATTTCAAAATGATTGCTTGCAATGGTTCAGGATTTATTTTAAGGTTTTGGTTCTGGCTGATTAAGCCTCTAATTATAAAAAATGAATATAGAGTGGTAAACTAAAAAAAAATTAGTGAGAATGAAAAGAAAAAATACAAATTTATTGCATTAAAGAGAGAAGAAAATTCTCATTTCTCTTGGAAATTCCCATGACAAGTAATGAGGCTAAGCTTATGTTTGAAAAATAATAGAAAATTCTTTTAAGAAAATTGATATTTATAAAATGAAAAATTTAAATCAAATGTAAAATGTAAAAACATAAAATGGAATCTCAGCTAATTTTTTTAAGAAATATATTATCCACTTAGAAATTATTGATAAAGGAAATATTCAGCACTTTTATATCAGATAAATTTGGAAATAATTGGTGCAATGCAGGTGCCTTGGTTGGAAGTATCCAGTACAAACGTCTTCTTTCTTACTTGCTTCATCATTATCTAAAATGTAACACAGCATTGGCTGCTCACTGCGTAGTTCTTCTACAGAGCTGCAATAATTTGGAAAGGATAATGTCGTCGTAAGACAGCAAATTCGATACAGGATTCCCTCAAAGGCTGTTGTGTAGAGACAGCTTAAGCACGTTAAGACTATTAAGTCTCTGCGTTATTATGGCAGGCTTTAGATAGGAGGTGCCAGCTCAGGCGTCGACCCTATCATCTTATCATAGCACGCAATTACTAGAAGTTCTGCTGTGTTTGAATGCTTCCTTCAGCCGAAATCGACAACTAGAAGCAACAGAATAACTTAAACCATCGCTAAACTCCTGTGCAATGAAAACACACAAAATAACAAAAATAAAAATGATTTCATTTGTATCTAAATAAATAAGTGTGGACAGAAACAAATTTTTATAACAATATAAAAAAAAATTGTTCGCATTATATTCTTTAATAGAAACTGACATATTGAAGCGTGCAACTTATGTGGGAACAAATACACAGATGCAGTTAATTCATTTATAAGAATAACCTCTTTTTCTTCAAGTGAAAATAAGTTAATCTTTCGAACAACCTTGACAGCATGTCTTGAGAGTACCTCTATTCTTGTGCTCGATAAGTGAGTGATGGAAAGAATTGTTGAGAATTGAGTGACGAAATCATCGATGATTTCAATGCCCATTCAGAACTTTAATCAATCATAATAATTTTTCAAGGAGCGAGCGAAACAATGGATTAATCTCAAACCGGCAATGATATGACGAAACAAGGAAGAATAAAATGAAAACTCTATTTTTTAAAGGAATGTACACACTGCTCAACATAAGAAATTTTCGGACCATGTTATTAATGATAATAATCATTTTAATCATCTGAAGATGATTATTTTCATTCAACTTTTTTTAATTAAATTAATGGAATTGGATTTTTTATATTTTATTAAATTTCCTATTGTTTTATTTTTAATTGTAAGACCAGTAAATGAAATAATATCTGTGATTTATATATATTTATCATTAAATATTTTAAATCAATATTTTTTCAAAATATTATATAGATTATAAAGTTTATTTTATGTATAATATATTAATTATATTATGAAGATATTGCTTAAATATTTGCTACTAACTTTGGCTACTTACTTGGAAAATTATTAAAAACTAAATTATTTATACTTAAGCAGAAATAAAGTCCATATATTAATAAAGAAATGAGTAAAAATTTTTTGTAAAAGTGAAGAGGCTCTCAATATTTTCGAAACGATATTCGACTTATTTTTATACCTTTGGATAAAATCATGGGTAAAAATATTATAAATCTTCTCAGTATTAAAAAATATCTAAAACCCCTAGAAAATTTAAAATTGTGCCTTATTGAAAAATGTCAAAAAGTGGGAAGGCAATCTTTTAAAAATGCTACTTCTAAGAAAGATATAAATGTGTGAAATCTAGAGACAAAATTAAAATGTATTCCAAACTACTTACTCATTTATGAGTTTATTATTGATTACAAAACTCAATTTACGATTAATTTAAATTATGCTATTGACTGACACAATATTTTCATAAATATTTTGTTTATCGGTGATGCTAATAAGAGGATTATACTAAATTTTTAAAAAATGACATTATACATTATTTACTGTTATTAGTATGTTATATACATTATATATATTTATTTATAAACTCCCCATACGAAGATAATACGAGGGGCATTCAAAAAGTAACCGTAACTTAGATATAAGAAATGAAAAACTAATTGGAAAAGATCAAACATCATTAAACATTATTGGAAAAGATCAAATTTTTTATAAGAATATATGCAGCTTCTTTCATTTTTCTCTGTAAAATCGTATTCTAGATTTAAACTTTTATAGCATCTTTCACGAGCGTCAGAATTCCTATTGATACTTTTCTGTCCTAGTTCATTAAATCAATTTTTTTACTGCATTCTCAGACAACTCATTACTTCATAAGCACTAGCTGCCAGAAGTTCTTTCAATTTAAATAAAAGGTGAAAGTCTTTGAAAAGCCTATCCTAAAACTATTTCGGTAGTCAATAATTCCTCTCTGAATTGATTTATTAGTTCTTAAGTAAGGACAGGCACAAGAAACTAAATTCCTCTAAAAAGCAATAAACAATTTTATATACAACTAAAAATTTTATCTTAAAAGCTCTGCAATAGTAATAACAAAATCTTTAAAAAAAAAAAAAAACTTGCTAGGTAAATTCCAAACGGTATGAAAATATTTTATTTAAAAAGAAAAGCTAAATATTCATTTTTACGAATGGGAATCTTTTTAAGAATCGAAATATATTGAATCAAACATTTTCTTTCTGGAGTTCTAAAATATGCTTTTTCAAACCTGTTTCGTTTTGTAAATTTTCCGAAGATAAAATTATTTTTCATAAAAATAAAAATATGCATTCAGAAATTGCATTTCCAAAGATTCAAGGCTTCTATTTTTTTTCATGGATATTAATGACAAATTTCTTATCATTTCCATACTTTTTAACCCGATTTACATTTTTACACAGTATATTTATAAATATTCTTTATATTTTAAAGACTACTACTGATAAACCTTCATTGATGCAAATTTGTGTTTCGATAAGTTGTTTGAATATTTTCAAACAATAAATTATAATTTATTATTATAAAAAAATAAATTATATAAAAAAACAATTTTTAATTAAAAAATCGAGCTTATTTTTAATAAATAGCCATGAAATTAGATAATAGATTTTGCCAGAATTAAAGGGAAATGGATCAAGTTTTTACAATACATTTTTTGTAAACTGAAATAAATATTTTTTAAAGATGAATGATAAAATTTCAAAAGTATTATTTCTGTTTTAAGATCAGGAATGCTATTAAATTAAAAATGTTTGCCAATAAATATTTTATAACTTATATATTTATTTATATTTATATATATATATATCGTCACATGGATTTTGTAATGATTCGAAGCTCATTTTTAATCGTATATCCGTGCTGAATAATCACTAGAGAGTAATTACTGATTATGGATCAACAACTAAATCAAACCCACTTCATTTAAAAAAATTTTTTTTTTCTAAATGAATACATTTTCCTACTACAATTTACATACTAACATATAAAATATAACATAATAACGCATGAAACTATTTAACGTCAAAACAATCATCGTTAAAAAAGTCAATATTGAATTATTTAATGTGACAAAAAAAAAATGTTCTTAGAAAAAAAAAAGTGAAATATAGAGAGAGCTAATTCACATTGTTATCATTTAAAATTATGAAATGGTCTTTTACATATACTTGTTTTATAAGCGTTCTAATGAAAACAATTCTACAAGCTATTCGAAAAATTATGAAAATAGAGACACAGAGAATAGTAGAGTATTCTAAAAAGAAAAAAGCTTCTTTTATTTTATCCCATTATAGTTATTTTTTTCCATCAGCCAATGAAATGAACCGCGCTGATAATAACCTTCTACTTCAAAATAAAATCACAAACTGACAATGATTGTCAGTTACAGTAATTTATAATGTCATATGCATGTGCTTTTAGTGACGGATTTTTTTTTTCTTTATTTTGGACACCAAAAATAATGACCTTCAGAGAAAGACATGTGACAGTCAATATTATGTGTTGAAAATCGGGAACGCTGCTTTTTCTGTTTGGTAGTATTATTCGGAGTGTTTATATACATATATATATATATATATTAATCAGTTCAAAAGCCACGAGTAGTGTTGCAATTATAAAAGTATAAGCATTCTTTTAGGTCTTTAAGTACTTTATTCCTAGAAGAAGGTAAAACTGATATTTTGAAATTTATGAGTAAAGATTCTAAAAATATTACTTTGGGGAAAAAGAAATCCATTATTTTTACGTGAACTTTTTGTAACTTCTTTCAGATTCGCTTTGTAAAAAGGTTTAAAGCAGTTTTCATGTAGATTTTTAGGTCTTGTGCGAAGCTACGACTGCTGACATGCTGTCAAGTTTGATAATTTTTGATATTTTATAGACATTCTCGACGATGTTGCATCCATGCGAGATGCATCTTTAGCATACAAATACCCACACGGAATCGACGAAACCAAAACTGTGCGTAACTGGTTGTTACAGTCATATATAGGACGATAACACCTTTCACAATTTTAGCCACCTGGTTAGCATTTTCGCCGTTACTAGAGAAAAACGAAAATGTATCGAATTTTCTGTTTGTTGTCTTCCATTTTTAAAAACTTGTACTCATAACTGAATTAATCAAACAAAAAACCGCAAGAGAATATTTTAGTGTCAAATGTCACCTTTCCAATGAGCATAAATTTGAAATTGTTTGATAAATACCTCACGAGATAGCGATCACTACAGACGTCTACCGAAAAAATAATGGATAACTTTTTTCCCAACCTAATATATCTGTTCTAACGAATTTGTGAAGAAAATTTGACTTATTATTATTATCATTATTTTATTTATTTATTTATTTATTTATTTTTTTAGCTCTTTTGCTTATTTTTTGATTTTAACATAACAACAAACATTAATGAAAACAACAATGAACAACATACATTAACAACTTATTTCAATTAAAAACACTGAAGATAGAAACTTTTTTAATACAGCAACTCAACAAGATGGGAAATATAAGTATACAGAATAATCTTATGTATTCGTAGTTTATTTGTAAAAGAAAACGAAATGGAAGAAACGACTAAGGAAATGAAAAAGAGAAAAAAATTTAAAATTCACTCGATTTAAGAAGTGAAAAATATAGAGATGTAGAAAGCGTGACTAAATCCACGGACCGCCGTGTTTGCGAAAGAAAAAATATAGAGCAAACTAATGAAAGTTGGCTGATGATTGTGTCACGTGATATCACGTGAAAACTATCAAATTCAATAACGAAATAAAATTTCTACGACCACTTACGCTTCTTCATGTTAAATTCGTCTCATTCATAAGAATTTGTGAATGAGGCTAAGATAAGATAACTATTCTTAAACTTGACCCGTTTTTTTTAATCATCAAATCTTGATCATATAATTAAAAATCTTTCAAAAAGGAGTAATTCAATGCAAATTAGTTTTGAGTTTGTATGATAAATAAATATCTATCAACGTAAAAATGAAATGAAATTTTTAAAATATATATTCTAATTTTAGTAAGAAAAATTTTTAATTTAAAAATATTTTAGAAATGTTCCTTATTATAAGAACTTTTTTTCTTATTAACAGTTTGCATTAAATGATGGATATTTCATGTTTATCAAATTCAATTCATTACTCAAAAATAGCAATTTATTTTTGGAACTTTCATACATCTAAAAGAGTTTATTTTAGAGACTGTTTTGAAATAAATTGAGATTTAAAAAATCCCTTTAGAAAAATTTTCAACTTTATTGATTTCTTTATCTACTTTAAGATATAATGCAATATATACATAAAAGAGATACTTACAGAGGTTTAAAAATACTTAACATAAATAATATATCATAACCTATATAAAAAAATGGAAATTATTAGTGTAATTATTCATTTGTATTTTCTCAATTTTAACAAAATAATAATATTTTGATTTGGTATCAAAGAATTTCGGCCGATATGGTGCATAAATGGTTTGTTTGAACTTTGGTTCAACAGTTTGCGAGTTCGAATCCCATGTCGAACATGGATTTTGGACTTAGTTTGGAATTCGATTGAAAGTTGAAATCCCTGTTGATTAAGCCCACGGAGTAAAAAATGACAGAAAGGAGACAAAGAAGCCAAATCAAAAATTATGTTGTTAATTATTGAATGATGAAGGAAATTCTTAAAACTGATGTGTGGAAACATTTAATTGTTACAGAATAATTAAATCATAGAGATTTTTTCAACATCTTGTTAAATTCATTATATGTGAAGAATATGAGAAAATTCTTATCTACAAAAATAATTTTAATGTATGAAAAAATAATACAAATTATTTTCTGTTGTATAAAACCTCAGATTGTGAATACAGAAATTTACATCTGAACTTGCTTTAAATTTCTTTTTCAATTGATCGAATTAAATTCTTATTTCCCTGCCCACATATTAAAAATCAAATCCATTTGACAACAACTTCTCTTTCATGTCCATAAAAGACGTCAATATTTTCAACTCCTATCACTCTGACCTCAATATCGCCATTTTTAAGTTAAATTTTTATTTCCTTACACAGTTATTAAGTTGGAGATCAGATCTCAATGTCCACTTGTCATCAGTTCATCTTTCTTATCCACAAAAGATGCCTATATCTACAACTCCGCCCACTCTGGAGCTTCATATCGCCATTGCTGTACCTGGCACTAAATTCAACGCCTTTTAACAAAGAAGATACCGAGGCCTTAGTCAATATTTACCTTTCTTCCGCACGTTATAATCATGAAAGGTTTTTCTCGCCAAATGTAACTCATGGCGAGACAACTTTGGAGTCAAACAAGCTTGTTCATCATCGTGAAGTTGTACCTTATTAACCTTAAAAACTCTTCTCTCTTACGCTGCTGAGTAAATATAGAATCCCATCTATCAGCGAGTTCCCCGACTAGGGGGGGGGATGGCAGAACCGCGTGAGGCTTTTTCTTCAAAAAGTGAGAAAAAGACCACATCTGAGAAGTTTAATGAAAAATGAAAAGTAGTCGCGAGAACACTACACTCAAAAATAAATGGAAATTTTCCGCGAATGTGTTTATGTTTTCGGCACAACCAAGCTGTTTTAAAAAAAAATATATGAGGTGCGTTTGGTATGATGAATGAAGATTTTATTTGTATGACACGAGGAAAATTTATTTGAGTGGAATTTGTTTGAAATTAGTTATTAGAATTTATACGAAATTAATGGTGCTTTAGTTTTATGGCAGTTCTTTTAGCTTTAATAATTTTTTGGCGCATTTTTAACTCTGCATACTCAATCAATTTCTAGAATAATGTAGTTATAAAGTAATAAAGTATATACGTAATGCAATAATATACTTCTATTAAAGTAATTGTGGCCATTAATTCGAGCATAGGCTATGGAGTCAGTTAAAAGAAAAATATAGAATTGATTGATACTTTAATCCAAGTATACTAATGAATAGATTAATCCATGAAAATTTTAGAACTTTGTCAGAAAAACTAATTATTTATTAATAGAAAACTCCATAAAATCTTTTAGGAAGTGAATCTAATACCAAATCAATCTTCTGCTAAATTAATACCAAGAGAAAATGCCAACGTCACAGAAACATTAATACCAAAAGTATTTTTCTTAAATCCTTTTAAAAAAATGATTATATATAAAGCTAAGTGAGGTATAATTGTACATAAATATACCGATATAAAGCTAGGTGAGATATAATTGAACATAAATATACCATAATAGTTATTTCTTAAGAAATTGAATGTTACAAAATTTGCTGTATTATTATGAGCAATATTAGAGTTTGGTTTTCGAAAAAACAATAGATCATAAACAAGTTTTCTTTCTTTCTTTTTTTTTTTTTTTGTCAATTTCATGATATTGAACTATTTTTTTTATAACTTTATCAAAAGATAATGACTTAACAACTAAAACAAATTTATCCTTTTTGATGCATAATTATATTAGTTTTTGACATTCATTTTATTCCCAAGATTTTTCATTCACTTAGCATCCTTTGATTTTTTTTTTTTTTTTTTTTTTTTTTTTTGAGAAAATATTTCAAATTTGACATTTTGAATGATTCAATTGACTTTTTCGAGTCTTAAATATTCCAAAATTCGAAGTCGTTCCATTATTAAGATTTGAATCTAAAGACAGTGCCTTTTTGTAATTGATGTAATAAAACAATTTAAAAAACTCTTCCTTCTGGCTATAAGGTAATTTAAGTTCTGTCTTAAGTAATCTGCATGCTTAATTGACTCCAGAATATATTCATCTATCCTCTGAAAATAAAATAAGAACCCGTTAGTTCCCGTTATTATTTTTTTACTGTCTCTGTGTTGGTCTGCCCAACGATTACGATTCATTGAATTCCCTCATTATATATTTACATTCTATTAAATGTATTTTTTCTTCATTTTTTCTGACCTCCCAGATTTTCCATAAAATAATGCGTCTCATGCGTGGTTGGTGAACACTCATCTCGTTTTTTAACTATTCGAAACCTTAATACTTTCCAGTAATACTTATTTGTATGAGAAAAAAGGCCTTTTTTTATTATTTTTATTAGGAATAGAAAAACCCGTGGGCCTTCAAATTGTCTTTTATTTTCGCGTGATTGGGAATCGTTTGGCTTTTCGAAAATCTCGTCTCACTTAAAGTTGAGAGAAGTGAAAAAACCCACTTTTCCATTCGAATAGAATATAAACAAGTACACGAAACGTTAATTGTGTGGAAATATGGAGAAGGAAATTGAATTCTCTTTCTCAAAGATAATGAAATTTTTTTTAAAAAAAATATTAGTTGTATTTGTCACGAAACCAAGTAAATGTTTTTTTTATATTTAATTTGGTCTAGAATACTGAGAAAAATCAGCAGAGCATATGAACTTGAAGAGAAAGTTAGGAATTAATCGAAGCAGTTATTTTACGTTTATTTGCAACGAACATCAATGAAAAGTTGCATTAATACAGTAAACTGTTGGAAAAAAAATTTGAACAAGAAATTGGAACTTCGTATGAAATAATTTAATGATTTAGAACATATAGCGAAATTTTATCTTCAACTTATCTTTTAATAAAGAAGCTTAAGATTTTATTTAATCATAGAAATTTAGCTCTTAGATAAAAAAATAAAAAAGTTAGGTTGTTTAAAATATAAAAGGGCTAAAGAGAGGTAAAATTTATGCAATGGGGCTTTTTAAACAGGAACCAATTTGTAGGAAATGCCGCGCAGGGGTAGAATCAGCTCATCATATCCTATATGAGTGTGATGCTCTTGCCCTTACAAGATTCACTACTTTAGGTAATCCATATCCTAAAGAGTTACACCTAAACTCCACTGAGGGCCTATCAGACTTTATAAACAAAGTAGGTGACCCAAGACAATGGAACTAGGAAAGAATTGGGCTTGGAGCATGGTACAAAATGCAACAATGCAGAGGTGCCACATATCTGACAAGCTCGAGAGAAGAAGAAGAAGAAGAGGTAAAATTTACTGTTTATATGTATGGTAAAGTTAGAAAATATTATTCCTTTATTTTTCTTGATAACTTATGTATCTATTTTCAAAATCTACTATAATAATTAGTTATGCATGATTTTTATTTGTTGCAATGAACTTCTCTGAGGAAAGTCATTTGAAATTTTCTGTTGCCATGCTATAATCATTTCAAATTACAATTTACAAGATATTTTAAATTAAAATTATGTAATATGTTACTTTCAAGATATTTGCAAAATTCATCGAATTCTTACAGGAAATATTAAGAACATACTATTTTAAATTTTTTGCAATTATAAACTTGCCATATTAAATTGATATTATTTACCCGATAAAAGCATATATTTGAAAATTTATTAAAATATTAGATGTAAAGTAATACAAAATTTTCTTAAAAGTGGAACTGAATCTTTTCGAATAAGATTTTCGAATCATGAGAAAAATCTTAATTAAAATTTTTTCAAATTAAAAATTACTTCAAATATATTTTAAAAATTAATTTTGTTATATTTGGATATCATAACCTTCTAATTAAATCTGGGAAGAATATTTGAATGGTCTTTTATGTGGGTATTAAAAGGAATTCGAACAATGGAAAAATCCTTTGTAATTTCAGATGCGAATCTCCATAAAATTTCCAGCAGTTGTTTTGATTTTTGACAATCACAATGTCGGTAACCAAACGAAAAACTACTGGTTTGTTGTATGACAACCGAAATTACCCGAGAAAGGCAAGGAATAACGTAAACAAGTAATTGTAACATCGCTGGTGGCAGCACAAAAACATGACTGGATAAACTGCAAAAAGAAAAACGATGCAAATGGAATAGCGATAACATAAACAAAAGAAATATTCTATTCGAACCACTAAAATTATTTTTGAATTTATACCAATCCTCTTTTTCTTTTTTTAATTTATTCCTTCTGTCCTAGGTCTCAAATTTAGAAGTGTGTTCAGAAAGCATGAAATATAAAGAGAAAAAGAAGAGGGCAAGGCAGATAAATAGAACGAAAAAAAGTGTTTTTATAAGTTGAAGAGGCAGCACTCTCATTTGCGTGCGTTTTCAAACGTCTTAAAGAAAAAAGAAATTTGCCACGTTGATACGGCATATCATTTCCAGTTTCCAAGAACTCTGGCTTGAACTTTTGTTTGACCCCTGTAGTTTTAGACAGTACTTTCGCGGTTTTGGGTGAATCCTCATCAAGGGCGTGGTGACACTAATCCATAGTATTTTTAAAAAAAACACGATGTACATATACACACTAAATATATATCTTAATTAATTTTGTTCTGAGGTGAATTCGTCTTCTGCAATTTAGAAAGTTTCATTATTTTTTGCCCGACATGGGGGCGTTTATTCTTTTTCATTATTCTGCTGAGAATTTTACTACAGCTTAAATTAAGTGACGACATTTGGCTCGGTGTTTTTATGCAATCAGTTGTAGTAGGATTATGTAATTAATTTTAGACAACTATTTATTTAAGGTAAAATTACCCTGAAAATGGTAATGGTTATTAGGTAATGCTGGAAAGAGATAAGTGACATTTGAAACTAAAAAGGCTTAGGAATACCTGTTTCATATGAGTAAAACAGAAAGTTAGTAAATTTAAGAGATAAAAGAGAAAATATATCCATCATTTTCCCATTCCTTTTTTTCCTACACTTCTCTCCAAGCTACATTTTTAAACTAAAATGTAGCTAATGCAATATTATATTGAAATTTTCAAGGTAAAAATAAGGAACATTCTTTTTAACCATAAAGTGGTTGTTTCTTTTATTACAATTGAGATCATGTGTACGTCACTTTATTTTACTTATAATTGGTCTGTGAGTTAAACAAATAATCGTTTTCACCAATAAAGTTGAATATACAATTTTGTCCACCCATCAAAAACAAGTCAATTTGTCAGTGGGATCATCTCTTCAATGAGCAGTTGGAAAGAAAATTTTGGCCAATAACTTAGTGGGATTGGTTATTTTATATATTATTGGAGATTTGCCTCTCTTGATACCTCTATTAAAAATTAAATACTTATTAATCATTAAGTATAGATAAATTTATTTCATATAGCATGTAAAACACATTAAACATTAATAGTTGATTGTTTATGCAAGCAATAAATAAATCATAACATACACTTTATGGTTAGTCTAAATCGGAAAGGACAATTTAAATGTTGTTATTATTATCATACGTCCGTTTTCAGCATGTCTGTCATTAGATGACGAACAGCTCAATAAAGTGATGATGAAGCATAACAAGAATTAAAATTAGCTGCCGAGAAGTTGACTTCATGTAACATTAAAACAATGGGTCAATGCCTAAGGTGACATCCGTATCCCCCTGTTGGGACAAAGGGCAACAAGCCGAGTCCTTGACTTCAAAAAGATGTAAATCCTTCTGTAAATAATCGTATCCAGTAAACAAATAAAAGTAAGCAACTCCAACAGATCGAGGCAGGAAACTGGGGGTTCTACTACTTTTTTGTTGAGCGTGATACACCATCTCTTATCTATGCTGCATCTATACGTGATTATGCACGGAGGCACTATTATATTTTAATTTACTGTAAATGATTCTTTTGTTATTACGGTGAAGCAGAGAGGAGCAAAATTGTGAGATCTTGTTTTTAGGAATAAAATTTTAAAAAAATTGTCTGCCTAAGATAAATTTCTCAAAGTTTAACAAATTAAAGTCAAAATCATAGATGTTAAAGTCAATGAAATTAAAGTAAAAATCGAGATATAAAACTCAAATTTTTGTCAACCAAATCCAGTGGTTTCCTCTAATAAGAATCTATAAAAGAAAATATTTAACATTTTAACTAAAAGCTTATGCAAGAGATTCTGGAACGTCTCTGGAAGAAATAATTTTTTTTAACTTTAAAAAAACATATTGCTATTTCGCATAATTTAAAAAATTTACATTAATTTCTATCACAGATTTTTAACCAATATATTTCAAGAAAGTTTATTTTAATGAAAGAAATCCAACGAAATTACACACTTTAGTATTAAATGAACATATCGCTATTTAGTATAATTTTAAAATATTAATTTCTAACAAATATTTTGATTATTATATTTTATAAAATATTAAATTTTAGAGTGAACGGGTTTGTGGGGGTTTGACGTGGGCAATGCTGATCGCCTCCGTGGCTTGGTTCACAGGTGCCCACTGGGTAACGATAAATGAGTAGCAATTTCCGGCCTTGTTGTGGCGAAGGGTTAATCTCCCAAGTGCCCGATGTTAGTAAAAAAATAAATAAGTAAAAAATAAATAAATAAACTTTATAGTGAAATCGGACGTAATTATTTAATTAAATGTTAAATGAATACATTGCTATTTAGAATAATGTTAAAATATAAAGTTATTTAATATTGTAATAAAATAAAATTAATTAATATTGTTATTATATTTTATGAAATATTAATTTGTCTTAAAGAGAAAAATATATTTTTAGAGAAATCTTATGAAATTTTTATTTTAATATTAAATTAATAAATTTTTAGTTAACATAATTTTAACATATTATATTATTTCTATCAAACATTATTATAATTATTATGTATCATGAAATATTAATTTGTTTAATTGTGTGATATTAATATAGATCAGCTCTATCATAAAGAGTTTTAGCACTTTTTGCCAATTTGATTTAACAAAAATTTTAATATATCTTGGAGTGTGTCATTAGAATCTATTAAAATCTTTTAACAATAAAGAAATTGTCTCAAAGTTTTTCGGATTCAAATTCCAAAATATTTTAATGATTCTGGTATTATTAAAAATAAATTACTTGGTTATCAAATTGATGTAACAATGTTTGACAGTATTTTTCATTTGAAATAAAATTATTTACATTGTATTATGAATAATTTTTTTAGAAACTTTTCTTTCTTTTCTAATAAATGTACAAAGGATTTTAGAAAAGTTTTTATAGACATTTTAGGATTTTTTTAATTTAAAAGTTTATTAATAAAAGTTTATAAAATTTATCTTCTCTTTTCGCTTTATGCGTTTCTATCCAACAAATTCAAAATATTCTAGAGTTCTTATTGGTTCTATCAAAATCACCAGTTTCAAATTTGAGATTAAAAATATTCACAAACTATTAAAGTTAAAAATAATCCTTAAAGTAAATAATTAATTGTTAAAATCTTTAAAAATTATAATAATTTGCTGAAAATAAACTCAAATGTTGTTTTTAACACTTTACCAGGTTTAGAGGTCATATATGAACTCGAATAATTGATTCTTTTCTACAGGAGGCGCCAGAGAGTAATCTAAAATCTGCATTTCGGAAGAAAATCGTTCAGATTGGTGAGCTAAATAGTTACAGTTGAAGTTAATGGTTCAGATTTTACGTCCCATTTAGATTTCGCTGTACAGACCCCGAAATTGCTTTTGTCGCCCCGTGGGTCAGAAGACGACGCCACACAAGACAAGATGCAAAAAGGAGATTGGACATGGATTTTTTCTCATTTTTAGGGAAAGTGTTGGGGGCTATTTAGTACACATTTTATCTCTAGTTTCTCCAAATTTAAAGTCCTTAGAGGTCATATGCTAAAAAAAAAATAAAAAATAAAAAATAAATAAATAAATAAATAAATAAATAAACATAAAATAAAAATATAAATAAATAAAATTAAAAAAAATAAAATAATAATAATAATAAAAATATAAACAATTTTGTTTTAGTAAATTAGAATATTGTAAAAACATAAAAATAATTAACTTATTTGCAATATTTTAAAAATAAATGAATCTATCGCATATAATTCCAACAAACTGCTCTAAAATTTATTGATACAATAAATGTGGAAGAATATTTACAAGTTTTATATGTAGATATCACATTAATTGCTATGTGGGAACAAAAAAGTTGTATATAAGGAATAATAGTTATTATTATATTTTTGTGTTATATAAATAATGATAGAATCAAACTTTTTTTTATTGCTATAACAAATTCATAGTTATTCAAATATTTACAAATGTTTTAAACTATTTTATCGCATTAAGTTCAGGATGATTAGAGCGAGACCCACTTTTCTGGAATAAAAAATCATGCTCTTGACTTTCAATGAATAACAAGAGACAAAAATATTGTATTTTACTTCTTATCGGTTCATGTTCTTTGGAATTTCGGGTTTTTCTGGTTGCTTTTCTTGGAACACGTAATCATGATTCTTTATAAAAAATTCTTTTGGAATGCAATATGTGCAAGTACATATTGCTGTCAGAGCAACGTTTACTTGAACAATATATTATCATCAGGTGAACTGACAATACATTTTATGCAAAAGTATTGTATTGTTAATTCATTTACAATGAATGTACCGTTGAAATTATTATAAGGTATCTGTAAATATATAAATAATTTTATCAATAAAACCATAGTTTAATTTTCCTGCTGACTATTTGCTTATGATTGAATTCAGATGGCTGGACATAATGGAATTAAATTTATATCAAGATTTTGGTCTGCAGTTAATTTAAAATAAAAGCTAAATTTCGAAATTTTTCATTTCTGCATTCGTGATTAATTTAAAAAATTTTGATTTGCCTGATTTGACTTTGCTTAGATTTCACTCTGTTATAAATTTAAACAATGTAAATTCTTCTAGCTTCAAGAATGGAAACTTATAATTCTTCCCCCCCCCCAGTTAAAATTATTGTATATGCGTAACCGTTGAGGGTAGAGGAAAAATATTTACAATATTTTTTTGAAGTATATTTTGAAGTACTTAATATTTTTGAAGTATAATGAAAACTGTTTCCAATTTTTTATAAGAATATAAAATATAAATCGATTTTAAATTTGACTTCCCTAATCTATTATTGGAAATAAATTAATATAAAATGTAAAGGTTATTAGTTAATTTTTGATATAAGAAAAAAAAATATTTACTTTTAAAAAATCCACCTATTTATTCAAATATTTTGAACAATTTTTAAAAATGTACATAGTTAAATAAGTATGTAAAATTTTGTCGGCTATTGTTTCTTAAAAAAAAAATTTCCTTCATATTTTCTAATTTTATGTATGGTATCTATTTATTTAAAGTTTTCTTCTTGTTTTATTTATTGTTATGAGGATTAAATAGAAAAAAAATTGTGTATATAATATAGTTCTTTGATAAATTTATGTTTAATTTAAATTTTTAAATAAAATCTGTTTAAATACATCAGATAGAAAAGAAAGTTGAAAAATTTACAAATAAAATGTTGAAAAAAATTCGAGTGTATGCTTTTCTTCATTTACAAAAAGCAAGTTTCTGTACTTATCTAAGGTAAATAAAGACATAAGAATTGTAATAATAATCTAATAATCTATTGACAAAAATTAAAATTTTATAACAACCATATATATATATATATATATATATATATATATATATATATA
>JAPDSC010127066.1:0-15164 GCA_026290005.1 Latrodectus geometricus
AAATATGTTCTTCAAAAGCCACCTGGAAATCTCATGCCTATACTACCTGCAGTAATACCATTCCATCGTATTGGAATAGATCTCCTTGTGCGATTTGGAAGTTCTACCGCCGGACACAAAAGGATCACAGTATGCACCGATTATTTAAGTCTCTATACTGTGGCAAAAGCTCTGAAAATTGATGAAGTACCAGAAGTAGCAAAATTCCTTGTCGAAGATATACTGCCTAGTATGATGTGACCAGATTCACACCTTTTTATTTGCTGCATGGTCGAGAAGCTGAAACCATGCTTGACACTCCTTTTTCCTTCTGTTTTGACATCGAGAACGGCTATACTAAGCATCTTGTAGCAAAAAGATGAGTTCAGGAAGAAGAGGGAAGGCAGCAAGCCAGGCTGTTAACGTTAGAAGCACAAGAACAGGATCGTCAGCTGTATGACTCCAAGCATCGAGTGGTATTCTATTCACCTGCAGATTTTGTGTGGGTTTTCACACCTGTTCGGGAAATAGGCCTGTCAGAGAAGCTTCTTAAGAAATACTCGGAAACATACAAGGTGTTGCGACAATTATCCGACGTCACTTACGAGGTACAAAATTATGATCCTGCATTAAGACGCCAGAAACAGAGAGACATCCCCCATGTGCTTAGAATGAAGCATTGTTTCAACCTCGAAAAACAACCAGGTTCAGATAGGGATTCTACAACATCGGAGGACAGGCAAGGTGAGGAGGATACAATATTTCCTGGGAAGATCCAGTACACTGATCCACAGATGCGTTCAATATCAAAGACAATGAGTGAGTAAATATAAGAACTGCAGGACTCTGTCTTTAAAAGGAATGAGCAATACCGCTTAAAACGTTTGCCTGTCGACTTCGCTATGGCTAAGTGGTAATGGCAGCGAAATTTCATCGAGTCAACCGAGGTTTGAATCCCACGCAAGCGGGCGGAAATTTTTAAAATTACTTTCGAAAGTATTTATTTTCTATAATTATTTTGATTTTACTGGAAATATATTACAGATCTTTCTGTTATTGTATAAAAGAGCACGTAGTTCAGATTTATTGTATAAAAGAGCAGGTAGCCCAGGTAGTATTTATGTTCTATAAAATTTTTTGATTTTACTGGAAATGTAATACAGAACTTTCTGTTATTGTATAAAAGAGCAGGTAGTTCAGAATATAATTCAGTTCTTATCTTTGTGAAGAATATTGAGAAAATTAAATAAAAACCTTTGCGTTACGAGTTTCCCAATTATTTTACGCCTCGAAACCATCTTTATGTAAAATCATTTCCCACGCACATTGAATAACACTATCAAAAAATCATATTCTATACTTTATGCATATTATAACATAACAGTAATGTTGCACTCAGATCAGCCACGAAAAAGTTTTCAATATAATTATAGTTTTAATAAATTATAATGTTCCTAATGCATTTACTAATTTTTAAGCAATAAATAAGTAATGCCTAATATTCTAAATTAGTTTACCTATATATAAAAGAATGTATTAGGGGAAGTGATGATGTAAGCATTTTTTGATGAGTTAAAAATATTATGTAATAAAAAACTACGTTGAGAAATTATAAATGTTATACAAAGCATAATAATTGTAATTTTTATATAGATTTGAGAGTAATATTTGATATACTTTATATTTTATTGATATATCATGTTTTAGATCCCACCGTTTAAATAGTTATACGAAACAAAGTATTCAACTTTGTATAGTTATGAAAATAATCTCAATTAGTTGACAGATAAAAAATATCTAGGCTTGAATTTTTCTTTACTCTACTTCCATATTAAAAGGATTTTCTGGTATTTTTACTTTCTTTATATTTTTATTCTGTATAAAATCTAATATATTATATACTGGATAAAAAATAGCTTCAGGAGATCATTAAGAAATCATTTTCCTTAAGCCTCTTAAACATCTTCATTAATGGCTTTCCTTTATTCTTCTTTATGGAGGAACTGTATAAGAAAGATTTTGCAAATTCCATTATCGTCTCCACTTTTATGGTATGGAAATTTACATAATTATTTCCGGTATTTAAATAGTTATTACACTTTAATCCATGCAAGTTATTTTATAATTAATAGAAGAAGCTTTTTATGATTAATTGAAGATTTTAAAAATTCTGTATAAAAATTTTTCCAAATATAATATTAATGTAAAATCTATAAAAATTTTAAATTTATATTTAATCAACAATATAAAACAAACAGTACAGAAGAGAATAAATAGTGCATAATTTGTAATAAAAATGATTGCAACAATGGAATTATTGTTTCTCAAATGACTAAATACTTTTATTAGAACTATAAATAATTTTTTTATTTATCAATGAGCACATATTACCCAATTCTATTTATAAATCGTCTTGTTCACCTATGGTGGCATCATAACTATGTCAAGGTCGGAAATTCCATTATGTGAAATGATACCTGGGGGCAAATCTGGGAGTCTACGCCTTCGTTCTTCATTATGAAAATCCACTTTCAGGGGTTACCATCACTTCCACCTCTTGTTGTGCTGAAAGGTAGAATTCTTAGTAGCCGGTCAATATATACCAAAAATAAACATATTAACAAAACTTTTATTTTGTCTCCCCTTAAAATTTTGCCTGGTATCGAAATCAGAATGCTGCAAGAAATGTGTTGAAATTTAAACCTGGGTATTGGTTTCTGAAGTTCTGAATTTCTTTGTAATTTTCATTAAGGTTAAATTAAAATTAAAGCTGATTTGAGCTCCCTCTGAAGTTTCTTATGAGAAGATATAATTAATGCAAGCATGTAACATTTCTCTCTGCAACTTTTCTTCTCTCTTTTCCTCTAAGAATATACATTAAGGGATTCTATTTATTTCTTTAATCTCATAATTTAATTTAAATAAAATGATATTTGCCAATTTTTCTTTACTTTTAAAAAGCATGGTTTTTTACTCTCTCTAAGAAATTCGTCTTAGTCTTTTTCAATGTATAACCGCTCGAAAGTAGATTAGAACGTTGATTGAAAGTACACCGATTTTAATGATGATTTTAATGATTTTATGCAAAAATAACATATTAAGCAATATAAACATTATTTTAATTACACAGATCAATGAATGAAATTTCTTTTTGTGATGTAAAATATTTTTTCGAGAAGATATTAATTAAATTATTTTTAAATATGTAAGTGTCTAAGAGTTTTTATGAATTAAGATGCAAAATTTCTTACTTTACATATAAACTAAAACTTTGTCAGAAGTGCTTATTTGAAGTGTTTTAGGTTTTTGCTTATTTCGGTGAACATTATCTAGAAAAAACTTCATCTATGTTCCACTTTTGATTTCATTACATTAATTTATTCGTAATTAGACAAGTTGGAATTGTTTCGTTATAAGACGAGACCCCGAAGCTTTTGATATACACTTAAAATGGTAAAATTTCAATTGAGCAAACGTGCGGGAAGTCAAGTATAAAGCTAAAAATTCAAAATTATGTTTAAGTGCATGTATTTAATCACCAAAATAATATTAAATGTGCCAAACTTTTTATAATAAAATTTTGTGCTTTATGTATCAGGGGAAAGCTAATATGCTCATAAAAGCATTTCTTTAAGTATTAGAATTCTTTAATCAAAATTAAAAAACTAATACGTTATATAAGAACATTATAAACTACTTTCAAGCTCAAAAAAGGACTTCTTTATCTTCCATTTTGTTAAGGTGTATTGATTCATTAAGCTCTCTCTTAATATTTTCAATTATCGAGTATCATAGTTTGTATTTAATAGATTCAAATTTTACATGTGTTTCACATGTGCGAATATGAATTTGACTTTCTCGGAAGAGAACAAATTAATATATAAACTTATTCTCTCTGGATTTAAGAAATATGTTTTTTGAAGGTACCTAAATTAGGTATTTTGTATTTTAATTTTTTTAAAGAGGAAATCTGCTATGTATGTTTGTAAATATATATATTAAACTGGTTCGTTGGAAAACATAAAACGTCTTAAACTTTTATACTTACCTTTAAATATTCTTAAAAAAATAAAATCCCGGAAGTTCCAAATCTATAATATACATAAATTTGCACAATAACAAAAAAAATCTAATTTTTAGAATGTGTTTAAATATTTTGATATAAATTATAACTTTTGTAAATAATTTTTTTTCAAATTTATATTTACTTAAAATATTTAAGTTATATTACATAATTATGCTTACATGAAGCATTCAAATAAGAACATCGAATTTAATTGTGATTTTTGATAATCATATAAAACTTTGATGCATTCGTTTTAAAAATAAACTTTTAAGATTTCTAATAAAACTTTCTGTAAAATACATTCGTATTTTAATAGAGAAAAAACATCTTCTACAGGAAAAAAATTTAAGTATTTATTATCAAAAAGATTATTCTTTTACGCCTTGTTTTTTCTTTCTCCTATCATCAATTTTATTGAAGTGAAAAGAAATTACGACGAATAATTTTGATGTGTTATTAGATCTAAAAAAAGAACCAACGTTATTTCTAACTTGTGCATTGCATCATATAAACCAATCATGAGCAGATGGAAATGAAACAAAAAAATCCTCTTAAGCCTTGTTAGTGGCCTCATCATGGGAAGGGATAGTTCCTGGAAAGTTTACATCGGAAGTTTTTTTCACTCCTGCAAGTGCCACCCTAAGCGTATGAATTCCACACATTTTTTCCAACTAACACTAACAGGCAATGATGCTAAGTTAATCTTCTCACTCGGGTGCAGGAGGCTTTGTACAACAGAAGCTGTTACCCTGACCCTTTACCAAGAGCCTTATGTATGCAATTTTACAATCATATATTCTATATTAATTAGACATTCTGAAAATTATATGCTTCACAAACTATGAACACACATTTGCTATAAAATTATTCTTATGATGCATTATAAAATATTATCTGGATATGAAGATCAGTTCTTTTAATAACTTTATTATTTTATGCACTGAAAAAATAAATAGTATCTCTCATTAGAAAAAAGAAATCAATCAATAATTAGCTTAAATAAAATATAAATATTACAGCTATTTTTACTACTTCTATTCGAAGTAAATAAAATTCTACTTTTTTTCTAAATTGTAAAAAATAAAAGAAATATTTTTCTAAATTGAAGACGGGCCATGACAGAATGTATAAGAAAGGTAACAGGATTTCTTATTCTTTGCTTGAAATAATATTATTAAACATTGTATTTATTAATAGAGCCAGAAAATAAGATATAAAATTAACTAGTAAGTTAGATATGTAAGAAAACTTAAATTTCAAAATTTAGTTAAAATAAAAGCAGAAAAGTATGTGAAAAAAATTCATTATTGAATTATTGTTTTATGTTCAATAACATTCAAATCATATAATAAACAATACAATTAATTAGCACATAATATTTCAGTTAACTGTAATAATTAATTTCACTTAACTTACGTAAAAAATTGTCCTTCTGCTTCAAAACATAATTATTTTAAAAAATTTGGATTTCTTTCAATGTTTTATGAATATTTATGCAATATTAATTAATTGGTATTTTTTATAATTTCAGATACAGCATACGAAAGCAATCAGTTATTGAATGCAACGTGAAGAAATCTAACAATATATTAAAACATTAACGATTATAAAAAGGAAAAAAATGCATAAAAAAACATTCAAACAAAAATCATTCAACAAAATGCATAAAATTATTAAACAATTATGAAATAATTACACTATGATGAAATTAACTAAAAATTAAAACAAAACCTTATGATGAAAACAAAACATGAAAACTTCAATACAAATGAAAAAATGAAGAAAAACGACAATTTTGCAAGAAATATTTTAACTGCTGGAATGTTTCAAGAATGATGATCAACAGTGAAATACTATAAGAAGAGAAAGTTTAATAGAATCTGATTTGATCTCTAATTAAAAGAAATTATAAATTTCATTACTGCGTCTCATAGATGTTGGAAAATTTTGTCAGAATGAAAAAAGAAAGTATAGAAAAAATGTGTTCTTTGTAAACTTTATGTCATTAAATAATTCATGTTTTACAAATAGATTAAAATGCAAAACTGAAATGTTGAATGAAGTATAGATTCTCTTAGAAGTATAAAAAACTGCTAAGAGAAATAAAAATGCATGGAAAATGTAAACAATTTTCATTATAAGAGAATCAGTAGAATGTTGGATAAGATCGAAAATATTTATGAACCACACAAAATCAAAGTATATTTAAATAATTTATAAAAGAAAAGGACAATAAATATTAAAAATCTAAGTGCTTAAGAAAATATCGGAAAGAGAGGAAACATTCTGTAAAGAAAACATTTAGGTGTTACTGTGAAAAGTACATCACATCATCTACTTGAAAAATTAGAAAAATTGTGAAATTCAAGAAAAAGAAAAGCAATTGTTTGAAATACAAGTTTTCTAATATTTAAAGATAATATTAAGGCATTAAAATTTCCAATAAAAGATAGCTTTCAACGAAAAATGGGATTTATAGATATTATAACGAAAAAATGAAGACGAGGGAAATTAATTTGATAAGCAGATCGAATTCTGGAAAAAAAACAATCGGCCTACTCTATTCTATAGTTTTCAAGCCAAAAACTTTTAGAAAATCTCATACAACTTGGTGTGTTTTGATACATATTTTATAAAATTTTATTTTATTTTATGTTTTTAACTTTTTGTTATCTATTAATTATAATTATTGATAATTAACAGAAAAATATAATGAATAATATATAATAAAAAAATTAATTATAAATTTTTATTTTATAATTAATTATTTAACAATTGAATACATTTGATTATTTTAATAATATTAAAAGTATAATAATTAAATTATTAAAAATATTAATAAAATTTTATGAAAATCTTTTAATAATAAAGTAAAAGCTTTATTTATAGAATGATGTGAACTACAGGTAACTTGTTAACTTTATCCGATCATTATAGAAAACTATTATTTTTCTCTTATTTTTTGTATATATACAAATCTTATTCCTAGAATTTGTAATGATAAAATAAAGATTTAAAACGGCTTTGACTTTTCATGATAATAATAAACTTAAGAGCAGTTTTCCTGAATTTATGATTTCAATTCTTTAGTAGATCCTAAATGTAAACAAGAAATAAATGATTAAAATTTAAAAAAATGATACGTAATTGAAATCTCTTTTAAACTTTTGAAATCATCTAATCATACAAATACGGATATTATAAAATTTTAATATTAACACAAATTGAGACTGATATTGATATATTTTTATAACATTTATATTTTCATTGATTAATGAGCAGCATTTTGAGTCACAAAATTTGTGTTTTACTATTTTTTTAATTGTCAGTCATTTCAAATATAAATTGGTTTATTTACACATTCAGCTTTCTATATAAATACATTTATTATTTTGAATTATAATTTCATGATATATACGTTTTTTTTATTTGATCGAAAAGTCTTCTAAAATATGTATTTCGAAAATGTTCTTTTGAAGACTTTTTTTTTTACTTAATTTTACATAAAATTAAAATGTTTGCCAAATATTAATTAAAACTTCATTTACTTATGTATACAGAGTTTTTTAGAATAATTGTTTTGTGTAAAGTAAGGCATTCGATAAAACATTCCTAATAAGTATATATGACTCTATTTTGAAGGTTTTTATCTCAGAATTGTATCATATAATGTACTAATTAATAAATAATTACGTGTGCTATAGATTAATGTATTAATAAAAGAATAATTTATTTTTATGATTTTCAATTATTTTACACGATAGGAGTTTTTCAACATATAGAATAATCATTTATTGGATCATAATACTAAAAACTTTTTTTTATGAATAATAATTTTTATTTTTAAAAATAGGTAGGTAACATATTTTGTCCAGTTTGTATAATTTGAAGTCATAAGGAAGAAAAAATTTAACAATAAAGTTATTCTTTACTGTTTAAAAACCAATGCTTAATATAATCTAGACTCTTAATAGTTTCTTAAAATATTTAATTAAAATAGAATAGAAGAAATAAAATCATGCAAGACACTCAGCTCTATTGGACATAGAAGAAATGACATTTTTCATTTGTCAATGACACACATTTGTAATACCAGAGAGTTATTTCAAATAATTAAGTTGTGATTGGAATAAAATTATACGAATATTAAAATATTCCTCATTATTTAACATTTACATTAAGAAATGTTGCAAAAATTTCAATGGATTTTTTATTAAAATTTCTAAGTATTTTAAACAATATTTACAAATTTCAAAATTATATAAACACTTTTATGAACACGTTTTTGCTCGCAAAATGCAGTTCCAATACTGTAATTTCACTACAAATCAGGTTATATATATTTAGCTTTTAAACTATTCATTTTTACACTTCTAACACTAGAATTAATGGTTTATAAAATCCTTTAATCTGAAAAAAGTGTTTTGCTTCGTCATTTAGTGATAAACGCCATCAATTTCTTACATTACATTTGATAACTTTTAAGGCGCTTGACTTTGGAATTTTGTTTCTTAACATTTCCGAGGTTTTAATTTGAATTTTCGTTTCATTGTATATATTTTCCCCCAGCCTTAGATTTATCTTAATAAATAATTATTATAAAATAAATATTAATAATTGCTTTTAAGAATATATCTTGACAGTAGTGACTATATATTCATGAAGATTTGTTTTCAGTGTTTTCCGGAGATGGACTGTACAGCAGATACATTTGTAGAGAAAAAGCTTTAGATTATTTTGCCTATGGTCTAATATAAAAATATACAAATAATTTGATTTATTTATGTTTTTTCTGTTACATCTTAATTCATATCATTTAAAATTTATCATTACTAAAAGTATAGGCATTCATAAAATTGATAACTATACAAAAATTAATCCTAATGAAGACAAATTTCCAAGGCATTTCTAGGCTTCTATCACAATATAAAATTTATATTGATGTGTAGTTTATACAATTTTAAACTGTTTTTAAAAATACTTGAAATCAAAAAATATTCAAACTATATAAAATAATCTAATCTTTCCTTAATCTCAAAATTTTAATTACAATGGAATAATATACAACTGTTATTCAATTTTATGGAAAAAGTATTATTTAATCCAATTGAAAAATAGGAAAAGAATATTTCGATTCTAAGAAACACACGACCCAAATACAATAAGAATCTGAATACCCAAATATATCTGAATCTCACTGCAAAACACTTAGCATTAGTTTTAGAAATTTTCCAGCCATTGAGAAAAACAAATTAGCTGACAACAAAACCATCAAATGACGGTATTTTGAAACCACTCAAGGATAAAGCAAACTTCTTTTGAATAAAATCAAGAATATATATTTTTTTACATTAGAAAAATTAGAAAATAGTCCAACCATCCAACTGTACAAAAATAACTAAAATTGAATGATTTTTTAAGTTATAATGTTTTATTAAAAAATCCTTTAACTTCCATAGGATGTTAAAGGACTTTTTAATAAAACAGTCAAAAGCTCTTTAGAAGAAACCGTAATTTCTTTTTATTTTCGCCATCGAAATTGCTTATCTTAGGATAAAAGAATAGAGATGCTTAAAGCTTTATAATTTGGGTTATTTCTGTATGCTCCCAGCTGACTATTTCTGTTCTAATTTGAGTGCAATATAGATCACTGACATCTGAAGTACGATGAACCTTACTATCTATGTACCCAGCAGTATTGCTCAATCTTTCATGAAAATGTTGTCATCAAAGTTTCGGAAAGCAAAGGAATGCAATTTAACTTGATCTTTCAGACAAATCAAAATAATTTCGAAGGTTAAGTTTTCTAACTGATTAAACTACGATTGATTTTATCAACATTACGCTGACTGAAATTGAAGACTAACGTTCACAAACTTTCCATTTTAGATAAAATATCTAAGAGGAAATTTATAGAAATGTATACCTAAGATTATCAATAAAAATAATTTCTTTTAGGCTAAGGATCTGTATTTCTATTCCTTAATTAAGAATAAATTACATTTAATTTTTTCAAAATTATTCAATTCAAGCTCTTACTATCTGAATCAAAACTGATCATGAGACTTTAGAAAAGACACTGTTTCTGCTGAAATTTTTTATAACTACTAATATCTCCTTTTCATGATTGAATATGATTTTTAAGTAATATTTTTATTTGTTTCTTAAAAGATATCACTAACAAAACAGTTTAAAAAGAAACTTTCCCAATGTGATCGTTAAAATTACAGCATCTTTATGATAAACTTGGAAAAAAATAATTTCTCTAAAAGAAAGGTCGCTCACTGTAAAGTGATAAATGAATGTATGATAAATATTCTATATCACGATTGCATATTTGAAAATGAAGAATTTTAGAAGAAAGGGTTCTATATTGAAATTTCTTATAATAAAAAATTGCTCTAGTAATCAAAAACCAAATTTCTCAATCTTGCCCTCTATTTTTATGTTATGCAATTCAAATTTTATTTTAACAATGTAAAAATTATTTTTATAGACTGTATATGCAAAATATTTATACTTGATATAACCAATAAATAAATAAACAAAAACAAAATTTAAAACAACCAAAAGGAATTAAAACAAGTTACATACTCTCTGAGAATCAGTTTATATTTTTTCAAATTAACTTAAGTATTGGTTGATCAGTTATTACGACATATTTTCTGCCTTACATTTCCTGACAAAAGATGTTGAGTACAGATGATTATTTTGCAGTCTGATCAAGGGTCAAGTAACGTATTCAGTACCTGAACTTTAATAGATTACTGTCTAAACTAAATATTGTTAATATTCTAAATAAACATTGTTAGCACATAATTATCATTGGAACCTGCGAAAATTTTAAACTCACACAATGTCTTCAACACGATAATCTCTTAGATAGCGTAATCTTATGCATTGGAACAAAGTTCATCCACAGATGATGATTTAAAGGAGATAATCTTCTAAACATATTGCGATTGTTTTGTGAAAACATTTTGTCATTTGTAAATACACTGAAATAAAACATCAGATAAAATATTTAATTGCAACATTTTGAGTCAAGTAACAAACAGTTTATGAAACAATATTTTTATGAAATCAACTAATAGCATAAAATAAGACAAAGAAAACTTCGCATAAATTTAAGCTAAATTACAAATTAATCATTTCATATGCAGCAAAGTCAAACAAATCCAATTTAACAGTTTTCAAATCTATTCTTTCAAATATTTTGTAAAAGTAATGAAAAAGCATTTAATGTTTATTGAAACTCACTCTATCTCTCTAATATATGTTAGATATAATCCTTGGCAATAACCAAAACGTAAATCAAAATCTTCAATAGTTTGAAAATTAAATAAGTTTTGTATGTATCAAAAATCATTTATATTATTCCTGATGACAGTTATGTCGAACCACTAATGTATTAGGCTAATTCATTGATAATATTAATCTAATTTTTATTAATTTTTAATAAAAACTTTTTTTTTTATCAAACTTAATCTATGAAATCTTTTAAAGTTTTCATTAAAAAGAGTAAAATTAGTTTTAAAAGTTTTTATTAACAGTTAATCTTTTTAATATTTTTTAATATAAAAACTCTTATCATCAAAGTTAATTTTTAGGAAAGTTTATTGAAGTCCTTTTTCAAAAACTAAATAATTACGCAAACTTTTATTTTTTTAAAAAATAAAAGCATAAATTAATTTTATTGTATAAAATAAAAAACAAAAACTTAAAAAAGATAAGAAATTTAAAAAGATAAAGAAATTTATACTCTTTCCTTATAAAATATGTTAGGAAATGTTTTATATATTTATTTCGTTGAAAATTGATTATTAAAAATGTTTCATTTATCAAATCCAAAAGTTCATATAAAATCATAGAACTTTTTATGAAATTAAATAATGTATAAAACAGAGTTTTTTCTATAAAACTCATATTTGTCAGTGGTTAATAACTAAGTATATAATTTGCTTCCATAATTTCACACAATCCATGGTAACATTTTTAGCAATGAAATAATTTTTTGAAGAATTTTAAACAAGTCATTCGATATGTTTCGTTAAGTAAAAATTATTCTTGTTTTTAACACTCCATTTTTCTTAGTAATTCCATCGTTAAAACTGATTCCAAGCAAAAACAAAATTAAAAGTAACTATGATATTGTTTTTGTACACCAAACCAATAATAATGTTAAGGTGCCAAGATTGCCTAGGTATTTTGTTTCAAACTAATAGTCAAAAATTTATTATTATAAATTTATTTCCACATTATTAATTTAACAATGTAAACTATTTGATTGTACTTCAACAATGGAGACTGTTTGAAAATAACAATTGCTTAAACTATACTGTTGATCTTTAGTTTCTTACTAAGCATATTCTTTGGCTAAAGTGTAAATCTTGAGAAAGTTACTTTGACTGAAAAAAACTTTGATTTTTGTTTGATTTTAATTTTATATTTGATATATTTGTCATTTTAAACAACATGGCACCACAGCTAATCGACTGGATCCGTAGAAAATGGTGAGATTTTTTGTTCAATAAAATAAATTATTCTTATTTAAATTGTAATTGTATGTAGTTGGTAAAACATTTAGTTTTGTTATAAATTTTTCAGTGTGCTATTAGTAAGCAAAAAGGAATTTATATTTAAAGCATATTTAGAAGTCAATTTGAGCTGAACACTTATTATGTGAAAATGATTAATTAATCTTATGTGTATGATTAGTGTATCATTTTTTTGCAATAAATGTAAAAGTTGTCTAGATGTTTACACGAAGATTCAAAGCCATACACTTATTAGGAAATCAAATATAACCATTTAGTAAATACTTGATTATGAAAATTGTTGATTATTTAAAATTCAAATTTCTTAAGCAAGAATCCTTTGAAAGACTAACTTTAAATTTCATGAATCTTAAAATAGAATTGAAATGCAAAAAATGTTTTTTTTTTTTTTTTTTTTTTTTTTAAAGAAATCAAAATTTTTGCACTCTTTTTATAAACCTCTACTAATAGTTTAATTTGAAATTTAAACAAGCTATTTTATTTTCTGCGATAAAAAAATAACTCTAATTTATCTTTTAATTTTTTTCTTTTAAGCATTGTTAAAATGATAGAATGGAACATCTACTAGTATCATAATTCTGCTATAAATGTCATTTTAAAATAATTATAATGTATTTTCTGAAATTCTGAAATTTATTATTATTATTAGGTGTTTTAATCTGATCAAAAATATCATAAGTCAGTTAATTTACTATTTTAATTATTCTAATGATAGAATAATTAAAGGTTAAAATTTCAACATCTTCATCACCTAAAATTAAATAGTTACGCTTAATAACTTAAGAAATTTTACAGTTTTTCAAGTTTAATCCAAATCTTTTAATATTACTCTTATAATAATATTAAAATCTAAGAACTTTTAATATTATTCTCAAGTTTTTGATACCTTAATTTTAAAGCATTTAAAATGTTTCCGATTACGTTTCACCTAAAATACATTTTATAATTTAGATTTTTCTTTTCAATAGGATCGCTTACAGAATGTGGGAGAACTCTGCGGTGTACTGCTGGGTCAACGTAGCCTTAGGCCGTTTCTGCAGCAGAAAACACCCACATTATGATGCGGGTGAAGATCTGGTGGGAGAATACACCATGAAGGAAATAGAAGAGCACATTCAACTCTTTAAGAGGACTGGAATGTACATCCCTTTACGTCACAGAGAGTACCTAATTTAAATAACTTCATTCTTATATCCAAATAATTGTCCTCTTTATGACATCATGACTATCTAATTGAGCTCTTCTCAATTTAAACATTGCTTCATCAAACTGACATTTTAAATTTTTTTTTTGATGCTGCAAGATATATCTGAACTTCACATCCATATCTGAACACTCTTCATCACGTGACATTCACCTGAAAATGACAACCTATTCCTCAAAGAAATGAAACAAAACATCTCAGTTCTGAATTAAGAAAATATAAACATTTCTGAAATTATAAACTTATATAATTCCCACAAAAATGCCTTCGATTGATGGAACAGTATCTTAAACTGTCATGCTTCCTGTGTTGAATTTTCAAAACAGACTGCACAGATATAATAGACTGAAGTTGAATACAGAACTTGCAATCAAAATTCCAGTTTCTTAAACCTATTTCGAACCATTCTCATCAAATCAATGAAAAAAAAGTGCCAGAAACACCATATCAAAAATTTTACAATAACGAATGTTTTCAATCCAACTAAATTGATTTTTTAATCCTTCCATATGCAAAAATATGTATTTTTACCAACCCTCTCGCATAAATAAAAATTGCTCAATAGCCCGAAAAAAATCTTGTCTATTGTTCTGTCTCAAAAATATACAGAAACAAACATTCAATGAGAGCAATTAATTAATAGCAATTTTTACATACTTTCAACTGTCTAAGGAACACGATTATAATGTATGAAATTTTCCTACGTTAATTTTAATTGGATATCTAGATAATGAAGTTTAAGTTATGCTAAAAGACCCAATATCTTTCTTGTTTGATATTTTGTCCTCTGTTCAAATGTCATAGACTCTTTTTAAACCCTTCTACAAAATAAATGAGCCACCAAGTGAAGCTTTTCCACCGTAAATAAATTAAGTTTAAAATTTCCCAGGGTATCAGATTTTATTTACTATTATTTTTACTTTGCGTAAAAAAAGAACCTAAAAAATATTTGATTTTGCTGTCATAAAAATCTCCTGAAACAAAGTTTGTACAAAATTTTCTGATGAAAAGTTAGTACAAACTTTGTGCATGAAACATGGAAATAAAAATTCGCAAAATTACAAGAAATTTAAAACTTGTTCATATACAATTACTATGGAATGTTTTAATAGAAGAATTATTCATAAATTTTATTACTTAAATTAGTTTGACTAATAATTATTTTAGAATATATATAATATTATTTTAAAAGTATAAAACGATGTCATGAAAATTACCTAAAACTAATTTCAAGGGAAAAGTAGGCTAACAGAATACATTTCAATTTTATAAAAACTTCATTGATACTTATATTGAATTACTTATATAATTCATTTTAAAAAAACTCTTTGAAACTAATTATGTATAAGTGTGTGTA
>JAPDSC010127068.1:671-11163 GCA_026290005.1 Latrodectus geometricus
TATATATATATATATATATATATATATATATATATATATATATATATATACCGTGTCTGTCAGCTTGCCTGACTGAGGATAGGAGATACTAGGTTTGAATCCCGGAATGGGCATGGATGTACTTTCTTTATCTCCTGTCGTTGTCCTTTCCTTGTACGAATGAAGTATGAATGATTGCCTACCCCATAAACGGGCATGTGTGTATGTAATATGGCATGTATGTTCTGAGGAAGTCAGACTCTACACCAAATTATGGTTCAGTTGGAAAAGTGGAGCAGCCCATATTGCCAAGCTGGCTGTCACTCGACAAAAAAAAAAATGATTCCATTTACTTTCTGTTTGCTATATATATTGTTTTATATTTTACACACACACACACACATATATATATATACTTCTTTTCATTAACTAAACTTCTAGATATACAAAAAATGTCTTCCTATCATGCAATGAAATTATAAAAAACTTTGAGTTGGCCAAACAACGAATTAGTTTGTCTAAAAGGAAGCTGAAAATCATTCACTTGTGCTCGCGGTAACTAGTCAGAAATAGCCGGGGTCTCCCACATTAGACCTCTTTCTGCTAGCGTTTAAAAGCTCATGCGAGCTGGATCGAATCCAAATAGTTCGGGGCATAAATACCATTCTTTAAGGCCTTCTGTCGTTTCAGCATCTTAGTCAGACCCAAGAGAAGAAGTTAAGATATCTCAGTTTGTGAGCATCTTACTCAGTAACTCAATTTGTGAATAACCCAAGGTTACAAATGGATATTCAAATTTTAATTAGATTACATATATTTCCATTTACTTTCAACCTTCTAAAATTATTATTAATATTTATGTATAGCGTTTATCATGTACAAATATAGTTTCACTAAATTTAAAATTAGTTCCAATGAGCTCGTAATACAATTGATAACAATGATTTTTTTTTTTTTAATTTTTTTTTTATTTTTTATAAACGAAGACAAGTAATTCTTATTTGTGTATATTTTTTATTGTTCAGGAAAGCTATATTAGTGTTAAAATAATGGAAACAATGTTAATGTGTATTCATAAAATTTATTGAAAAAATAAAATAATTTTGATTTGATTTAAAAATGCTAGTAAATTCAATTAATTAAATTTGAAATTGTAACCTAAAATATTTTGATATTGATTATTTTATATAAAAAAATATACATAATATAAAAATTTTTATTTAAAATTTGATTAACATTATCATGTACAAAAAAAAAAATTATTAGTTATAACAAAATTAACAATTTAATTTCATACTTGAAAGTATTCATTTAAGGCATGTATATATATATATATATACCTTAATAATTTTATAATTTTCTTCATTTAGACTTTTTTATTTCGATGTACTCAATGAAATAAAGCTATTTCAAATTTTTTCATCAACTCAGTAATGAAGTACATCACTGCTTTTCAAAATAATTCATTTAAAAGGATTCATTTAAAGACATATGAGTACGAGTGTCCACGTTAAACTCAAAACTCATGCAAGAATGACTAGCTAGAGAAAAAATTAATAATAAACAGAAATGAAAATAACTAATGATAATAAATATTTTATTATCATTTTTAAATCATGATATAGGTTGAAAGTATTTTGAATTCTGAAAAAAATATTTTGGGTTATTTAGGAATAAATTTTAATAGCATAAATTAACGCTCCGTACTGTATTTTATATACCTTATTTTTCCTGTATACAATCCACGTATTATGTATTGAACAAGTTTCGAATTTCGTTGTGAGTATAATATGTCTCCGCGGAAAATCCGATGAAAAACATTCTCCATCACAAAAACTTACAAGAAAGTTTTGAAAGTAATGCTGTTCATGTTTCATAAAATAAATAACAGATGTCGCCACGACACGGCTGACTTACCTCAGCAATAATCATCTTTAAGATTAAATTCGATTCCTCGGAGATATTAAAGTTGCTATTTCCTTAAGTTAGCTGTTTCATTCTTAAGATATTCAAATTCATCTATCGTCACATGGAAGCGACAACTTTTAAGTTATGCAGCAAATTTTAAATTAAAAGCTACAAGGAAGGCAAATAAAAAATGGCAACAAACGTATTAATATAAAGTGAAAAACAAAGCATCCATGGTACAAAAGAAAAATGTATCCTATGCGCTGTTCGAAAATAATCCATTTCTTTCATTTCTTCTTCTTCTCTTAAGCTTGTCAGATATGTGGCACCTCTGCATTGTTGCCTTTTGTACCATGCTCCAAGCCCAATTTTTTCCTAGTTCCATTGTCTTGGGCCAACTACTTTGTTTATAATGTCTGATAGGCCCTCAATGGAGCTTAGGTGTAACTCTTTAGGATGTGGATTACCTAGAGTAGTGAATCTTGTAAGGGCAAGAGCATCACACTCATATAGGATATGATGAGCTGATTCTACCCCTGCGTGGCATTTCTTACAAATTGGTTCCTGTTTAAAAAGCCCCATATTTCTTCCATTTAATTATTAACGAAACAAATATATTTTATTTTTAATATATATCTAATATCGTGTTTTAAAAGTTATTAAAATTTAAAAATAGTTAAGTTTTACTAGAACTTTCTAGGGATGATCGCTCTTGATCAATCTCACCTTAGTTTATCGCATTTTGCGATGAGGTGGATCAAGACAGATCTTTTTCATAATAAATGTTTTTCCTTTACAATTCATTATACTTTAAATCATACTGTGTATTTATTATTTTATATGACTCCCACTTGGTGCAGAGTATCTAAGTTCAGCCAGAATTGAAGTTTTATTTCTTCATACGCATAATGATAAATATCGGACATCGGCACTCGTGGTAGCGTTTGGTCGTCCTCGGCTGAACCTCCAGCATGCTGAATCCGTGGTTAAAAATTGTATCGAAAGTCTATGAAGCACAGACGGACTTACATTCAGCCATCTAGTCACATTTGTCTGACTTTGTCCTGTCTCCAGTCAACGAAATTGATAATAGCAATTGATAATGAATAGCTTGCCAACGAAATTGATGGGTCAAATGATGCCCAGAGGTCATTGTTATCGCTATAGTAGATTTCTAATTTCAGACTCGCAGAAACAATTGTCGCCCTGCTCTGGGACATTCATATTTATGCTTCTGGCAAATGACGTATTCCAAAAGCAGACCACTGTTTTGTATAATATCATATTGTTCAGCTACTTTTACTTACTAACATATTCAAATTTCATTGAGATTGGCTTATTTTGGGGAGAGTTGTCGCTACTTTTATGATTTTACTTTAATTTTTGATAATCAGTGGCCAAATTAATTTTTGCATGCAAAGAAATGCCTGAATTGTGACAAACCATCAACATATCTGATAAAAAGCCGAAAATAATCAGAATAAGTATATTCATCATTGGTGTGTAGATTGCCCTAACAATTGGCTTTGGCCCCTTGTTTTAAACATTTAGTAAAATTAAAGCAACTGAAATTTAAATTACTTGACAACATATTATTTAATTCGTAAATAAAAGTAAAATTATTAATTCCTCAAATACTAGATATCAAATAAAAATATTACTTATAGTAGTTATTAAAATAACAATAACAACAAATATTATCAAAAATCCATTAATGTGACAATAAGTGAAAAACTAAGGGCATTATATTTAAGAAATCCACGAGTGAAAAAGATTAACCCTTCTTTGCATAATGGTGGAAATTTCCATCATAACCTATAATGCCCAAAAATTATATAAAAGAACAAGTTCACTTTAAGTTGATCGTGTTTGGATACCTTTTTAATGTCCATTGCATAAAAAGAAACATAGCTGTCAAAAATAAACAAGTGTCATTATCAGTGCTTAAAGTTGTCTCATTCCGCTGTTTGTTGTAGTTGCAATAAACGTATGATTTCGTTTATAATTTTGTTTTATTATATTAGAGTTTCTATTGCTAAAAAATTGAAAATGAGTGGAAGAAAGGTTTGTAACACGTGTTTCTGTTATTTTCCTCTTTTATTTCTATTTAGTACTAAGCTAATGATCTAACTTTGGATGATGATGGAAATTTTTAGCATATTGTTTTTTGCTAAATTTATACTATAAATATATACTAAGATTTTTTTAACCATTTTTTCTTTAATTTTGAACATGAATTATATCAACTTGATTTATTCCCCCTATATAAAAAAAATCATGCAAAGAAGAGTTAATGTTGTTTTAGCAGACTTGCTGATTGTATGATGGTTAAAAAAATTCCTTTAATTGATTTTTGTGAACAAAAGATTAATGAAAAAATCGCATAAGAGTCATTATATTTCTATTGACATCAATAATAAGTTTAAGACCGGTTGATGGCTGAGTGGTTAGCATTCCTATCTCCTAGGCTGTTGGTCCCGGGTTCGAATTCCGGTTAAGGCATGGATGTTTTCTTTCTTTGCGTTTCTTTGTCCTTTCTTCTAAAATCATGCATGAATGTGGCCCGTCTTCTAAACGGGTTTGTGGTGAGTAATGCTACTCGCCTCCAAGACTCGATTCACAGGTGCCAACCTGGTAACGTTAAATGAGAAGCAATTTCTAGCCTTGTGTTGTGGCGAAGGGTCAATCACCCATTGGAAAAAAATAATAAATTCATGTTCATTAAGAATTTTAAAAAATCAATCGCAAAAAGGAAATTCCAAGAACTGAACTCAATATCATGATTGTGATTGATTTAAATTAATTACCAAATTACCAAATTTTGAAACTGAAAGCATATAAAGTAGGCATATCAAAAAAATACACTCAAACGTTTTTTCATTCCTTTTGTACGGTGAATGAATATTTCAATCAAATCGGAACATAGTTAACGAAACTATCATATACAATATAGTTTGATCGGCTATTTAGGTTTTTAAATTCTTCATATGTATTTCATCCCATTACTTATGTTTTGCTGAAGTTTTGAGCGGTATTTTATGTGGCTCCTGTCCCCCGCACAAAAATAGGTTTGAGAGTATTTCAGTTCATTTCTCGTTCGACTTCTAGTTTTGTTCATTCATCAAGGTCATTACGTTACGCCGCACTTGTTGAAAACGTTTCAACCTCACAAGACGAGGCATCTGCTTCAGTTTGCCTAAATATCAATTTATCAATGCAAAATACGGTTGTACACAGTACCTCCTGCTAAAAGTCAAAATAACCGCCTTTCGCAGAGCGGATGGCTGCAAGACGTACAGGAAGACCATCAGTTACATTCCATAGGGTGTTCACTGGGATATTGAGACAAACCGATTCCAATGTCGTGGCCAGCGCGGATGTGGATTCATGCCACGAACAACTTGATCCAGGTGGTTCCACAGACTCTTGATTGGGCTTAAAACGGGTCAGTTTGCTGACCAGGAGATAACGGTAAAATCATTCTGAAGCTCTTCGAGCCACGCCGTACATTGCCAGCTGTATGACATCTGGTATTGTCCTGCTTGTAGATGTCAACATTTTGATAAGAAACAATGCGTATATAAGCATGGGTATGGTCCACAGATGCGTACTTGTATTGACGCATAGTGCCTGCCCCAATGATGAGTGATCCCAGAGAATGCCAAAAAAACATTAACCAGGTCATAATGCTCCCGCATCCAGCTTGTGCAGTCCCAGTAATGGTTTCATGGTGTTTGCTTTCAGAAGTTCCACATCGTCCATCTGCTCGATGGAGTTCAAAATGGGACTCATCAGGAAAGCGCTACCTGTCACCACTAGGTGGACGTTCACTTGTGGTACTAGCGTCTCGTTGCCAACGAACAGCAGTCAGTATATGTGCATAAACCAAGATGTCTGCTCTGGAGGCCCAAGCACAACAACGTTCGCTGAACTGTAGTTTGGGAGACACTATTGGTAGCCCCTTTTTTAATCTGGCTGGTATTGCTCAACGATAACACATTTATATTGTAGAACGCATCCCCGCAGACATGCTTCCCCTCTTGTACTAGGTTTCTTATTATATTTAACTTTAATTTACAATAGATTTTGTTGATGAATAATGTTAGCAATAAACACTTAATAAAATACCTCAGGTTTATATGAATTAATAAAGTTTATTACAAAGAATAATTTAGAATATCATAAATAACATGGCCAAGTTTAATTCAGGGTCAACCTCATAACTATTAGTAACATTTTGATACACTTATTACTAAAATAGAAAATTGTATATTTAAAATGGAATTAAGGGCTGCGTACAATGTTTGATTATATTACACAAATGAAACTCCCGAATTACTTACGAAGGTATCTGAAGATGCGTGGGTAGCCCACTTGGGATGCTGTTAGGCTTAATACTGGACCTGACATCCAGGAACCCTATGGTGACTTATTTCACACACAGTCTTTTTAAGATGTCCTTCAGATCAACTGTACCACCTCGTGTTCAGTTTTCTAGAAATCAGTAATACTGTCACAGCTCCAGCGGAAATTATCATCCATCCTCGTTCCTATTTACACCACGTTCTCTCCCAACTCCAACCGATGATCTCCTATATCATACAGTTCCTCGCCAGGATTCTACTCAGAGGCAACTCAAGGCATCCGGAACTCCTTCTCCAACCCTCGACAAACTCCCTCCTTGCTGTAGCCAAAAACCATTTCCTGCCTATTCCGTTGCTTCACTTCGCCATACGCTCTTTCCGTGAAAAAAATACCCTGCGCCCCCTCACAAATAGCTCTAATTGTCAACCACAAGAAAATTAAATTCTATCCATTTGTGGTCAGCACACTCTTTCATCTATGGCTTGTGGTGCACCACATTTTCCACATCATTGGTTTTGGACAGTCCTATTTTGTCATACACGGTATACTTTTACCAGGTCGGTACGCGAACAGTTCATAAACTTCCCCATTATGGAAATACTTCCTACCCTTAGTCAAAAGCCAATGATCATGTCCTTTTGAAAACTCAGATAAATCGCTCCGTTTCTATTTACCCCCAACGATTGCAATGTTTTCGAAAGCTCTCTCTTTATATACGCTTAGCTGCAGCCGCCTGCTTTCTGTGATTGGTTATTTAACGTCGAAAGTACTTGCTGGTCACATTCATGTGACTGGACTGTATATTTATGTTTAAATAAGTAATTTTAATAAATGTTCTATATATAATGTTTTGTACCTTGCACCACATTAACAGTGAGTGAAAAGTTTTTATTAGTGAATCGAAATTAAAAATATGTTAACAGTTAGTTGAAATTGTTAACATATAAACGATTAACTAGCACCCCATAAGTTTAACATAGATTCAAAACAGATCATGATGTCTCGCTGTCCCCCTATGTCTCTCGTTCCTCCATTTAGCACTGCCCCACATTCTCTCAACTGTTTGTGTATGGACTCCTGTATCAGGATCAATAAAATTGTACTTATGATTAACTTTGGCATGTAGGAATCCTCCTTTTTCTTTTCTATTTGTTTGGTAACCTTTCCAACTGTCAGAATAAATTGTGCTACCTTCTGCAATGTTTTCAATAATTTTATTAAGAAGGGTAGAGCCCGTTCTATTAGGAACAGTGACAATAAAGGAATCTTTTGTTTCTCTATATATACCACCAAACACCCACTGTACACCGGTAATAATCGACCACAATTATTTTTACGCCTAGTAAACGAACTTTCATCAATTTCCAGATACTCGATACTCTTCTACCTTGAAACATGATTTTAACTGTGAAATATTGGTATTTTAAAATAGAAATCATGACTTACTGGTTGAAACTTTTTTGGAATTTCTCGCTGTGTATCGTCCACTATTAGGAAGTTTTTCTAATTTTCCTTAGTGAAGACCTCGTTAATACATTTTTTTACACGTCAGTCTTTTATCGGCTAATATTTTAATTTACACTTATTCAAATATCTGAGAAATCTAATTTCTCTTTGGCATTGTACTCTATCTTTCCCATTATTTTATGTTTCTCATGTTTTATATCGAAGACATTAAAACAACAATTTTTTTATTGAAACATCTTTTGCATATAGAATGCAACTTTTTATACTTTATTTTTTCTCAATATTTTTGTTTTTAAACTCAAAATGTTTATTGTCACTATTTTGTAATACGTGTCTTGTATGTGAAACTAGTATGCTTTACTTAAAATAAATTCCACAGTACTCTAAACAAAGCTTTCTAAATGCCTAGAATAAATTACAATTTATTAAAATTTAAATTTGTTTGGATTTTCTAAAAGATACATCTGTTATGTGATAGTTTTGATAGTTTAGAAAAATCACATTTCCTGTTGTTATATTTTGAAATCAATACTTCTAGAGCCTTAAAGAATAAATCTTCCTCTAGCTAGCTGACATCTGGAGACTATAAGTAAGCATTTTAACTCTTATTTACATGTAAAAGGTTCCTAGAATAGTGAAGAGACAAACCTTTTGAATAAAGCATTTTATTGTCAAGCCCTGAAAACATTTTTGAAAGTTTATTCATTCATAACGCTGAGGTACGCATTCAAAATGTTTCCATTCTCTGTAAACTATCATGAAACTCGTGTAAGTATCCAAAACTTTTTCCCGAAAAACCCTTTGATCAATAGTTTCCATAGAAATTTTATATTTCCGAAAGAAATTTCTGAAAGTAAAAATTGTATAAATAAAACAGATAATACAAAAATTTATATATATATATATATATATATATATATATATAATGCAATATCATTATTTTTGCTCATCATACAAATCATTACTTGAATTATGGTAGAATATTTTATAAAATGAAAATTATAATTATAATATAACCGTATATTCTTATTGTTTTCTTGCAAATTTTGCACACAGTTTCTTAAATAATCATTAATTGTTGTTTATCATTTTAACATTTGGTAAAAGAAGTATTTAATTTACAAAGAAGCTCATGATTATTTTGGATAAGTGTTTGTATTTCTATAAAAGATATAAAATAGATAAAAGATTAAGTTAGGAAGAAAAATATGGTGTTGAGCCTCTTGTTAATTTATATAGAATTGCATGAAAATATTTATGTAATTTTGAAAATTTAATTTAGTAAAATTCTAGTATATGCAACACGCTCAGGTAAATAGGTAGGTTATGGGTTTTGGAGCTCTATACAAAAAATGCTTGTGGCTGACACTGAAGAAGATAACTGGAGATGAATTTATGTTGTTTAAGAAAAGACAATTGAAGACTGTAAATCAATCGGTGGAGACTAAGAGACATGTTTTGCAGTAAAGTAGATAAATTTGATTCACAAAATCTGTCCAAAGGAAGTAAAAGCTACACATTTTCACTTTTTATGTCTTTAAGATTAAAATCTTAGTATATATTTATAGTATAAATTTAGCAAAAAACAATATGCTAAAAATTTCCATCATCATCCAAAATTAGATCATTAGCTTAGTACTTAATAGAAATAAAAGAGGAAAATAACAGAAACACGTGTTACAAGCCTTTCTTCCACTCATTTTCAATTTCTTAGCAATAGAAACTCTAATATAATAAAACAAAATTATAAACGAAATCATACGTTTATTGCAACTACAACAAAGAGCGGAATGAGACAACTTTAAGCTCGTTTCACTGATAATGACACTTGTTTATTTTTGACAGCTATGTTTCTTTTTATGCAATGGATATTAAAAAGGTATCCAAACACGATCCACTTAAAGTGAACTTGTTCTTTTATATAATTTTTGGGCATTATAGGTTATGATGGAAATTTCCACCCTTATGCAAAGAAGGGTTAATGAGCGATTTCAGACTGCAATTTAAAGGCTATTTTTGCTGTAGATCCAAAGATACATCTTTAACTGTTCAAATGCTTTTTTTTTGCTTCAAATTTTTCATCTGTCCTTCATGAAGAACTTGCCGGAATCCCTCTATTTCGAATGGATATTCTGTTCATCCCTATGACAGTCAATAGAGCCCCAGGTAAAATCAGAATAACATAATGAATGATGAAGAAAAAGATTTGATTGATTATCATTGCATTGTTCACCAACAACAGCAGTGGGACATTACACAATGAAATCAGTAGTTTTATTCACTGACATGATTTGAATCACATACAGTTTAAGTAAGAACATGTATTGTAATCATTTAGAAGTATAGAGTTGACACATAAAGAAGTATTATTATGATTTGTTGACTTATTTGGTCTCATTTTTCTGATGAAAGAAAAGGAATTAGAATGCTAAAAGACATGTGATTTGGGAATTTTCGCTGTCTATTGATTGTCTATCTAAATAGCTTAAGAAAAAAAAAACATAATCTACAGATAAAATGCTAAAATTAAATAGGTGAACATTATTGGCTTTATAGATGCCAAGATTTCTGTAACTTTCCTTAATGAAAGAAATCAAACAAATTATTTAGATTATTAATTTTATTTATTTCAATGAATTAATGCAAATCAATGAATTAGACAAAAAAAACCATAAGCAAATAAAGACGCCTCTTAACTCATTTGGAAAATAATTTGCAAATTTCGATGAGCATAATATCAAGGTAAAATTTTTGGTAATCCATTTTCCAATAT
>JAPDSC010127086.1:486-11115 GCA_026290005.1 Latrodectus geometricus
TATATATATATATATATATATATATAATCTCAACAGTATTATTTCTGTTAGGAATTTTACAAATGTAATTTTTGCAACACTTTTTTAAAAGAAAACAAATAAAAAAAGATATTCATTGTGAGTAAGTAATATGACATGAAAAGAGAAAATTAAATTTGAAATCAGCTGAGATTTTTTTTTTTTTTTTTGGATGTGAAGTTAGTAAAAAGTTTCCCCCTTTGTAGCTAAAATGACCAAACCCTGATTAGACATGGTGTTGAATCGTACTTTGATGACAAAAATAGGCAACGCATTCAGTACTGCTTCAAGCCTATGTTATACCTCATCAATCGGAGTAACTGGAGAAAAGTGGTGAGAAAAACTCAACAACCCATGAGCAGATTTTTTCAATTATTGAAATGCTATCAAAAGTAAAAAAGTTGAATACCTCTTTGTCAAGAAAGTTCAGAAGACGACCTAGGACATATGCCTTTGCATTGGTTTCTGAGTAACAGCACATAACAGTCTTTGAAGCTACACACTGGGCTCAACAGGTCAGAAATGCATGTCATAAAATCTGTAATTTTTCTTGACATTACCAAAAATAGAGCTCTTATGAAACAATAAGGACATTATCTGAAGATAAGAAAATCCTATACCAATTGATTACTCTTAGTACAGTAAGCTATTGTGTTTTCTGATTCAACTTTATATCTTGGTTTATTTCATTTCATCTTCTGTTCACGAAAGCATTTTAATCCTTTAAGATCAGTCTTGTGAGAAGTCAGTAACATTTTTTCATATTTTCACCATTACAAATTGGGTAAACCAGAATGGTTAATAATATTGAAAAAATAAATTAATTATCAACTAAAAAATAATTTTAAATTTTAAATGAATGAAGTTTAACATTTAACATTCTCTGTTGCTTAGTGATAATGATGTAATATCCATCATCATACTCACTAAAAATGATCCGTGAGCAATAAATAAACACAAATATCCACTTTGACAGCTTTCCCTTTAAAAACGAAACACAACTTGATATCATGAATCGTTTTAGTGGAAACAACTCTTAGGAAGGTAAGTTAAATATAATGTATTCAAGTAATAAATTATTTATATATAAAGTTTAAGTTTTAATTTGATTCTGGCTTGAAAAATATCTCGTGGTCGTAATGTCTTCCATATGACAGCAGATCTCTTTGGGTGGCAGGCCACGCTTGAGGGTTTTCTGTTTGATCTCAGTTTCTAAATTAAGAAGATCCACCCATTTTGGTGGCAACGATATTGTCATCCCTTCCACCCCTTGCTGTGTTGAAAGGTAAAATGTCCTTTTAATATCCGGGCATTGGAAATGAAGACAAATTAAATATTTTTCTAAGTTGAAAAAAACCAACATTATTTTTTAGTTGTATATTATGACAGGAAGAACTTTTCAGTTATTTACATTCGTTTAATCAGTTCCTCTCACATCTGACACTTCGCAGTTATTTACATTCGTTCAGTAACTATAATCAGTTTCCAACACATCTGACATTTCGCAGTTATTTACATTCATTCAGTAACTATAATCAGTTTCCAACATATCTGACACTTCGCAGTTATTTACATTCATTCAGTAACTATAATCAGTTTCCAACACATCTGACACTTCGCAGTTATTTACATTCATTCAGTAACTATAATCAGTTTCCAACACATTTGACACTTATCAGTTATTTACATTCATTCAGTAACTTTAATCAGTTTCCAACACATCTGACACTTCGCAGTTATTTACATTCATTCAGTAACTATAATTATAATCAGTTTCCAACTCATTTGACAGCTCTATTTAATATTTTGACAATAATTTATTTTTGATATTTTAATCACGTGATACTGGGAAAAAATAGGGTGTGTTATAAGAAAAATATGCAAATTAAAATTTTAAAGATCATGTAAATCTGAATAATTTTCTACACTAAATAATAAAAGTTTTACAAAAACAATATTTTGAATATATTTACTCATGTAATTTTATTTCCAAGAAGTTATATTCAATATTTATGTAAGTAATTGTCTTGAAGCAGTCAAGTACTTCATTTTAGAACCTATCGCGAAAAAGCACGAAATATAGAATGTAGAAGTTTCAATAAATAAGATCTTTAATTTTATATCAAATATCTTCTCTTATAAAAAGAAATATACAGAAAATTATTGTTATAAATATTTTATAATGTAAATAAATATGAATCAATGGAAATAAATTGATCTCAAAGGGAACAAAAGTGTTTACTTAAAAAGATATCAACAAAACTGTTTAAAAGCACTTTCCAATTTTAATTTTTAAAAATGTTCATCACAAGAAACATAGTTCGTCTTCATTTGTATGAAAAGTAAACAATGCAATGATAAATGTAGTATAATAAAATTTTTCTCATAATCTCTTTTTAGAAAACTTGACATTAATGATACATTTTATTTTACAATATAAAATATTGTTGACATTTTTTATTTTTTTCCTTTTTAGCCTTCTATTCTCCAAGAACAAAATTTTTTGAACATTATTTATTTTAATAATTCAAAATAAAGAGTAGCTTTTAGAATAGATACATTTTAAATAATTAGATATTGTTGGAAATTTAATATTTTTTTCGTTTTATTTTATACGTTTGAAATAATATAAATTTTTCGTAGTATTTAGCTGTAAAAATTTAAGGAAATAAATAAATGTTATTGAAAAGGTATTTAAAATCGCTACGAGGGTATGTTTACTTTTTCTGACATTTTTTTCATTCATTTCGGAATACTTTGTAAAACTACAAATTTATTTTGAAGAAAATAATTAAATACTTCTCTTTATATTAATATCTTGAAAATATATCCGTGAATAAACATTTTTTTTAAATTGCATTGGTAACAAAATTTATGAATTTATTTTTGGGTCTAATAATTAAATAGTTACTGTGAACTGCAAAAAACATTTTATTTAACTTAAAATTAGATGTCAATTTGAATAACAATATACCATGAAATAAAAAGAAAAACTCTTGTTAAATCTTGAGCAGAAAATACCACACAAAAGGAATGTTAAAATATCTTCCTTTAGTGTTAGTAAAATCAATTACTCCATATCATTGTAAGTTAGTGCCATCTCTTAGCAATGAAGTCAATAGTAAATCAAGATTGCTTACAATTTTTATTTTTTTTTCTTGTAATTTTTGACATTGTGTGTGAATTTTTATTATACTGAATAAAGTTGCTATTTCTCGTAGCAGTATGTAATTTTTTGAGATGTAAAATAATAAAGGTGATTCGACGCATTCACAACCAACTTCAATGGCGGGATTGCATCAAATGCAGTAAATAATTTAATTTTTTCCACATTTTCAACCAGCTTCTAATTTTGAACTACTGTCAAGCAACGAGATTGACGTAAAAGATGGCATCATTGATTGAAATTTTTCCATCACTGGTAGTCCAGTTACACGTCACATTTTATTTTACAAAATAAGGTCAACAAGATTAATATTTTTGCCATCAAAGTTTATGATCAATCCCTTACATGTCAACTTTATTATCGATTTTCCGCATCGTACCAGGATAGAGACAATACATTGTTGCATTTTTTGGCATTGTGTAGGAAACGAAAAAATGGCTTAAACCTTTTGGAAAAGCATTTCCATATTCATTTTGTAAAATATCTTCCAGGAGATCTTTCCATAAATTTTTTGTTCTGTTCACGTATTGTAAGTACTGTAAGGGAAGAAATCCGATAAAGCTCCAAACAACTACAATAGCAGACATGGACATAGAAAGGAGAAACACAACACACAGCTCCTTTTATTGAATTGTGATTGGATTAGAAACCAGAATCTTTCGATTTGATAAGTTTTTTCATACTACTTCACCCCGATGAGAATATTACTTTGACACACTGTAGTGGACAATCTAAATTCACTTGTCGCAAATAAAGAAACCAGAGAAATTCTCAAGAACCTACTCCATTACCCGGTTATTTTTAATATTAGATATAGTATTTTTTAAAATGTAATGGTAAATACACGTACAGGACATAATAGCAACACCTGTGAAAAAATTACAATTTTTAATTAGAAAAGGGTTGAGCTGCCTCTGTCTTAATTGACAGCTAACATTTGACATGGCAGTCAATATCAAATGATTCAGACGGTATTCGGCAGACGAATTCACAATGATCAGAAATAATGTAAAGGAGGATTCATCAAACCAAATGACTTATTCCCATTGCAGTTGTGTCCAGTTTAAGTGGTTTCGGCACCAGTGTATATGAAGTTTTAGAATAGCTACCCTGCCCTGAAGGTTTGCAGCATACAACTCTTATTAATTAATTTTCGTGAATATGGGATTTTTAAAATAGGTATTCATCTCGAACTGTGCTAGAATAATATTAAGATTTTGAATGGCTATGCTCTTCAACACCCTTTTTTCACAGTTACTTTGAGTTTCATCCACGATTTTGCTTCGCAAAAAAACCTTCCACAGGTTTGCTTAGGTGTCATAACCCTTGAGACTGTGGTAATTTAAGCACCCATAATGTTGACTATTCTGGACACGGACGCACCAGCAAGACAAGTACCAATTATCATGCCTCATTTCAAGTTTAAAAGGTAGGTCCTAATCTCACTTTGCTAGGAACAGAATTTTCTCATGCAACTCTCACAACGCCAAATACTTAATTGATACTTTCTATATCACCATCACTAATTTGGCAAACAATATTGAGACACGTCGCTGCCGTTTATTGGATGGTTGACGAACAGCTCCTTTTTAAAAAGATATTCCTATAATTTTGTCCTAAATCTGTAACTTCCATCGTTCTTTAAAAGTTTACTAATTGAGTAATTATTTCATTACAAAAAACCATTTAAAAACACAATCATTACATAACATCACCTTATTTAAAAACACGATCGTCACATAGCATCATTTTTTATATATATGTAACATATGATATTGAATAATAGGAATGAAAGATTGTAAAAATAAATCTTTTTTAAAGATGTGATCTTTTTAGCTTTCTATTCACTAACTTTTATTACCACTAAATAAGTGCTCAAAATGCAGTGATAATATTTATATATATATATATATATATATATATTTCAATTTTTTTTAAAATTTTATTTTTTTAAAAAATTATCAAGGCTTTTTTTTAAATAATATCCATGGGAAAGTTTGGTATTAAATACAAAATAAACATCTTTCTGTCTTTTGATAAGTAAAACTCAGCTTGGATTACTTTCTTTGGAGTTGAAGTTCCTGGCTTCAATATCAATCATTCTTGAAAATGAGAGGATATTTTACTTCTGCTGCCTGCATGCTTATTTATTATGCTGGCTGCCTTTTACCCTACCTTACGACGAGTAAGTATGACCCTTTATCGACGAAATGTTCCCTGAGTGGAGAAAAACATAGAAAATTAAACCTGTCTTTCAAGAAATTAAGACTTTAAGGTTCAGCTTAAAAGGATATTAAATGTCTCACAAATAAAATCACAATTTATAATTAACAGAGAATGAACACGTTATAGTCGAGAGTTATGACTATGGTTTTCGCAGGGAAAGTTATCAGCATTTCTATATGAATAGAAGTTTGTTGGTAATTTTCTGGTTTTATCCCTTGCGATACATGAATATAACTACTACTTATGAAAAGACCTCTAGCAAAAGCCTATGCATGCACCAGTTTTTAAAATACCTTAAGACAAATTTTAATTAATGCGTGAACTATCATATAGCATAATACGACTGGCTATGTTAATTTTGTTTAATGTATTATGTTCTGTGGAATTTGCCAGTTAATGTTTATTAAACTAGCTGATTTTTTATTGAAATAACTCTCTCTTCAACCATTAAATTAATAAAATCACTTATTGTTATCTTTAAATAAATGTGACTAAAAAATAATTATGTATCATGTACAATTGCTCATTTTTTATACTTCAAATTGCATTATAAAATAAAAGTTATAATTTTATATTATTAGTAAAAAATGATATAATTTAAGGAGAGATATGTAAAATAATATTTTGTTATGATTAATATTTAAGAATAAATTATATTTTTGCAAATAGGATAGCATTGTAATGTAAATAAAAGGAATATGATTTAAAATTAGAAGTTAAAATTCTATTGTCTTATCACAGAATAAAACTTGGTTCTTACAAATTTCAATAATAAAATGTAATTTAATTCCTAATGCTGAATTTTCATAATTTTTACACTTTCTTGTTTAGACTCATTTCATGACATTTTGTTTCACTTTATAAACTTTTTAGAAATCGAAAACAATTGTAAGAATGCCCGAAAAGACTTTTTCCTAGATAGTAAATTGAATTCACGTGTTGCTTGGGAGGAAACCCAGAAAACTTCCTAAGAATTATCCTTATAGGCGTCCCTTCAGAAAGCAGTTATACAACATCCGTTTTAAAATCAGAATCTAGGAACTTATGATTTTACCATTAGACAACGGAGAAGCTAGGCGTCAATCAGAATGTAAGAAGCTACAAATTCCGGATTAATTAAAAGTCCGTCATGCTCACTCAAAGTTGCCTGGGGCACATTAAACAAGTCATGGTCATAATGTCCACCAAGTAAAATCATACCTCTGGGGATGCCAAGTCCAGTTTTGGGTATCATATGATTGATACTTGCTTCCAAATTACGAAGACTCCTTTTTGGCTACACCAACTTAACTAGTAGAATCCAATTCAGGAAAGTATGATTGTTAAACATGAAGTATGAATGTTATAACACTAATTTTCTGTTGTTAATCAGTATTTATGTAATATCTAACATAAGGCTTATTTCTTAAAATTTTTCTCAGGTTTAGCACAAAAGTGTAAATAGTTGTGTGCTTTTATAAAATTTGAAAAATTATGCACCCAAAACTTTAATAAAAGTCACCAAATACATAAGAAATGTATATCGATGTTTGAAATACATTAAAGATTAAAACTAAATGTAAATTCTTGTGATTATAAATAAGTAAGGATTTTTATATCATGCCTCCATGAGACAGTATTAGCAGAAGTACTTGGAATTATAAATTGGAGGGGGAATTAAAGGAAATAAACAAAACAAATATTTTTTTCTTGAAAAAATCAAAATAAAAGCATTTCTTGCAATTTCTTTTGTCGATTGATGTTTCTACGTAACTGATTGTTTTTATATAAAAGATGATGCAAAAATGTGATAACTACTTAATTACTCCTATAATTTTAATTTTTTTTTAAATAAAAGACTATTTAATCACATTTTTTTCTTTTGGAGACAAAAAGGATTAAATTAAAATCACTATTTTTTACTTTCGCTTATGAAAAATATTAATTACATATCTGTTATAAAATCTTAATTAATTATATTTTTATTATTTATTATAAAATTTTAACTACTTGTAAATGAATAAAAAAACATTTAATTTTTGTAAGTAAATGAAATGTATGGTTAAATAGGAATAATAGTGCAATATGTAACAGAAGTAAATGTGTGTGTTCAATATAAATATAAATAAATATATATATGATATAAATTTTTAAAAATATATTTCTTTTATACTCTCTGAAAATTTTTCACGTACATGCTCACCAAATATATATCAAAAATCAAACATGCAAGATATAACTAATTTACTTATAACAATAAAATGACTAAATATTTGACACATTTTGGAAGATCAGATATTAAAAATGTTTTCTTCTTAATAAGCTCCTTTTATTTTTCTCGATTTAAATTAATTTTTCTTTTGATATACTCAATTAAAAAGTAAATTCAATTATTTAAATTCAAAGTAAATATTTTTTGTTATTTCTTTTAGGGCACTGGTGTCGAAACGATTCCTAAAGTTGTTTTGAGTGAAATAAAAAGAAAAATCATTAGCACTTCCAAAAATTTAAAAAAAATTGATACTGAATTTTTAATACTAAATAATGAATTATTTCTGAGAAGAAGGAAAAGACATAAAAATGAAAGGTGAAGGTAAAAGATAAAAATAATTATCTTATGCAGAAGATTTGTTTCATAAAACAATTATTTTTAATATTTGAGAGGTATTTATTTCAATAAAGAAAATTATATTTTGCATTTAAGTTTAAAGAATATAATTTGAAATGTATACATTTTATTCTGGATGAGTGTATTGATTTTTTGAGGAAATGATATTTAACAAGGAAAATTTATTAAAATGCAAGAATATTCTCAAGATGTTAGAATTTGTATTAAAATAAATTAATTTGAATCTCTTTCAAATTAATTAGTTTGTCAAAATAATTTATATATCCATTTTTATTTGATGACACAATTGCATTATGACGTAACAAAAATAAAATACTGAAATGACTTCATTTATATCTACATTTAACTTACTAAATTTTAAAACCTCAAGGAAAACAATAGAAATTCTACTAACTATGCCACTGGAACTCACAACGTGCTTTGAATGCTTTTAAAAAATGTAATGTTATGCCAAATTTCCGCTCTCCTATTCATAATCATATCATAAACATGTCCTACACATTGCAACATCTCTTATTTCTGAATTAGGAAGATAAAATTAATTACGAAAGTATCTCATCATCTGTGGTAAGACATTTAAACACCTACCAAGTAATTGCTTTCCAGAAGAAGGTTTTCATAGATTCATGTAGTATTCATCTGTGTCAAAAGGAGAAGACTTGGAAAACTCCCAAGCATCCCCATTTTGAAACACATGCATACAAAAGACAAAAACGTAACATCAATCTACCATGATACCGGGATCTTCTCTGCTGAAGAATATTGTCTGACCCCTACGTAACAACAAGTCTCAAAGCTTGCCCATCCCATGAAAATCTCTTTCTCTGGATTACTTTCTAAAAAGCTGAGACCTATATACTTAAAAAATATCTTCTTTTGTCCCAAAGTAACAACTCTCAAAGAAAATATGTTGAGACCCTGCTTATACTGAAAATTATAGATAAACTTCTCTACTAGACATATATAGACAAATTCAATACAGATTCGCCAGGTGTTACATTTATTGCATCCTTTTTACCAGGAAATATCTGTTAGTTAGAGAGAGTCTGAAAAATATATATGGGGTAAAATTAGGAACAACAAAGAATAAAAAAATGACATTGATGGCAATTCCATGTATTAAAATGTATAGAAAATTCTCTTGATGTGTTTAACATTAAATATCAAAAAAATAATTTTTAATATTTAATGTTAAACACATTAAATACCACCCAACCTGTCTAGTGGTTAGCGTACCTGACTACAGCTGGGTGGGACCTGGGTTCGAGTCCTGGCTCGGGCATGGATGTATTTTCTCTCTCTTTCTTGTCTTTGTCCTTTCATTGTGTGTGAATGGTTGCCTACCCTATAAACGGGTACCTATGGCATGTGTGTACTGAGAAGTCGGACTCCACACCATGTATGGTTCAGTTGGAAAAGTGGAGCAGCGCACCCCATATTTCCGGCCTATCTGGCACATGACAACAACACATCAACTAATTTTAATTAAAAGTTGTTATTTAAAGACATTAAATAACAACATTTAAAAAAAAGTTTTATAGAAAATAAATGAGTTTATGCTTAGAAACTTATTTTTTATAACCCATTATTTCAAAGATTAAAATTATTACCATTATTATAATATCATATGTATTTATAATGTAGTTTTAATCTCATAATAATAGAAGTAGTCTCATTTATTTTCACTAAGAAGCTTTAAATCTTCCATAAGAAAAGAAATAAAAATTCCTTTTATTATTTTACTCTCTAGAATATCTTAATAGGCATATAAATTTTTTGTTGAAAAGGATAATCAATATTAAAATCATTTTTATGATACATAATTTTTCAACATATTTTTTATTAATGAATGTGAAATTTGTGTCGGAAGGGACAAAAATATTAATATCATTAAATTGATGAATAGTTAAAAATTAATACTTGTTTAAATTAGCCGTATTTGCAAAAAAATTGTCTGGTAATATTTTTACACAAACTATTACAAGATTATTACCACAGAGTATAAAATTAATGACACATGAATATATTCAGCATTTTTTATGATTTTTAAATTAAGAGTTTCGTTACAAAAAGTGATAAATTATCTGATGAAATGAATAAATAACTTGGTAATAATGCATGGCCGATTATTATGATGAAATTTTGAGGGTATTATGAAGAGATAATTGCAGGACAATTTCTCTGACTGATAATAAGATGGGTGCGGGAAATTTTATACTTTTTTATGATAAATGAAAGTTTTTAATTATCTTGGTGAGTTAAAAACCATTCTGTGAAAGTGGATTTACACTGAAATATGAAAAACAAATGAGTGAAACTTGTTATAATAAATTGAAAAATCTATGGAGTATAAAAATTAGGAGAGAAAATGATGTAAAAGTATATAATTTGTAAATAATTTTGCACGTTTTGAAATTTTCCAAACTTTGAAAATATTATTAAATTTTAAATCTTATTTAAACATTGTCAGTATTAATACGTTATGAATAGTACAGGGTAACATTATCGGAATTTAAAGCTTTTCAGTATTTATAAGGCAAAACTTAAAATCATAATTGATATAGGAAATGAAAGAGCAACTCAAACATATTTCGTACAAGCTCACGTGACT
>JAPDSC010127089.1:0-31470 GCA_026290005.1 Latrodectus geometricus
ATAATTTTAATTTTTATTTACAGATGCTTACAAAATAGTAAAGTTTTGCAGTGTAAAACTTATTAAAAATATTTTATTCATTTAAGTAATTTTTTAGTTTCTTAAGTGCAAGATTTTTTATTCTCACTTTCAATAAAATATAATATATCATCTTATTTGATTCACTGGTTAACTTATTTGGGGCCATTTTTATATTGGATAATGCTTTTTCTTGTGTGGTTCAGAGGAAATATTATCACGTAATTAAAGTATTTATCATCTTGAGTTCTAGATAAAACTTACATTCATTGGGATTTGACCAGGGAATTTATGAAAAATGTGGATACTGATAAAATTTTTGGGAGAAGAGAAAACGTGAGTCGCTGCCTCAATTAAACAGTAAAGATTCAATATAAAAAAGCTAAGAAGGGAATGACAAGGAAAAATAGTTACTTATTCCATGTGATACAGTTATAGGAATTATGGGTATCGCCAGAGTTTTCCAAATGTGGTATTGAATTTTAGCACAATGATTTCATTGCAAATAACTACACCAGGTTAATGTATTTATGAAGCTTTCTTCAGTTCTTATAAGATTCATATTATTATCGAAACCTAAGTTTCTAACAAGCAGAACATCATATGACTATAGTTATATTATATTGAGAAAGGGGAGATTTGGTGACATTTTTATCATCACAGTGCATTATTTATTGATAAGAATTATTGGCGAAAATATTCAATATAAAGATGTCATAACTATTACTTTAACGTTGTAAAAATTCAATGCGGGTAAAAGCTTTAGAGCCATAATAATAATAAAACTTTAGAGCATAAAATATAATTAGATAACGAACCAGATTATGGAGCTAATTTCACCCATTTGAAGTAGTCAACACATGGGAAATGGTTAGAAATATTACAAATAGCCCTTTCTGAATTAATTACTTTTCTAGAAATCCGTGAAGATGACGATAAAAAATGTTGGAGACTTAAAAATGATTTTTATTTTTAAGCTACAAATAATATAATAAATGTAATATTCTTTGACATATATATATATATATATATATATATATTTATATATATATATATATATATATATATATATATATATGAAATTTTGAAGTAAAAACAAAATTAAATAAAAATAGCTCGGAACAGTTTATGATCACATAACTTAAGGCAAATAAAATTTTTCTTTTATAAAATATTAAGTTTTTAAAGTAAAAATATAATTACACAATCCACAGTTTGATCAATATAAAACTTCGTTAAAAGAGTTTTTTAGATGACATAAAAAGAGAAAAGAAAAAATTATTTTTTCTGATCTTGATAACTTTTTAGAAATAATATCCTTTATTAAACTGAATAAAATATATAAAAGTTCTAGTATAATATATTGAATAGTAGGTCAGTATTTAATGTATTATTCAAGGTATGGAGTATATACATATATTATACTATTCAGGTAAAATATATTAAAGAGTCCTAGTTAGTATTCACAAACACCTTCTCTCTCCCTCAATTTGAATATACTTAGTTTGAAAAAAATTAATTTTTAAGTTAGTTACTTCTAAGTACTTGTAAGCTACCGAAGAAAAAGATTATTCTTAATCTTCCTATCTTAGGACAAATAATCTGATTTTAGAAAACTTATTTTGAATTTGGTAAAATGAAAATAATTAAAAGTATTGGATTTGGATATTTGAGCATTTTTGCCTTAACAAATTATGTATTATACAATGAGAAATGTACCTCTGATGATATGTAGTGTTATGCATTAATATCGATATTTTAATCCGTAACATAAGACATATAATCAAATTAATTTTGTTAAAAATATTTTATTAATGAAAACAATTTTGAAACACAATTTATAATTCGATCGCTTATTTCCCAAATTTTTCAAGATCTATCCATGGATTTCTTTCGTTTTCAGATGGATTCATAAATCCATCTGAGAACAACTGCTGTAAAATTTTACTTAAAATGTAGACATTTGATAAATTATAAAGAAAATTGTATAATTATGTGTTCTGACATCGCACGATTACAAATACTAATTGCAAAAGTTAATTATAGATTATGAGAAAGATTTTACCTTTTATTTAGTTTTATTTGGCAGCGTTTTTGTTCTATTTCATTCACTTCATATTTATTGACAAGAAAATATGCTATAAATGATTACAGGACCTAGCTAATTGTATCTGCCCGGTCCTCCAAAAAGTTTATCGTATGTGTTACAGGTGTGCCTTAAGAGAGTGTTTTATCACTTTTTCTTTTCACTGTCTTCATGACAGACATGTACGAAATAATCCCTAATGGTTTCGAGTGTTTTATTTATGCAAACGAAATAATTTTGTTGCGTGCATCAACAAACTTCATAAAAGTACAGTCCAAAACGCTGTTATAAAACTTCTGTTACTGGTGTCACCAGTGGAAACTTACACTGGATCCGACAAAATATCCTGAAATTAATTTCTCATCCAGAAAAAAAAAGTTCAACCTGTATGTTAAGCAACAACTTATCAACTGGAAACACATGTGAGATTCTTAGGTTTGCTTTTCTCAGATAATTTGACCTTTCGTCATCCCTACACTCAAAAAAGAAAGTTTATTCTTAAAAATCTAAATGTTTTGAAAGCTATAGTAGATAATAGATGGGGTGTACGAACATTTCTCTTGCTAAAAATAGTTCAATCTAGCTTTGTTAGCGGATTGGGTTATGGATGTCGTCTTTGTCACTGCAATTAAAATAGACCACCCCATCCTTCATTCTCCGTATCATACCACCCTAAGATACCAATTCCAATTCTTCGTCAAGAAGCTGGTGTTCTCCGTCTACCATCTAGGCATGAAATATTATTCTTAAGATTTTATCTACGTAACTTTAGTAAGGGAAATTTGTCGCCATGTGTTCATCGATGGAATAAAATATCGTATTATCATAAAATATAGGGACAGCCATTAGTTTTCAGAGTGAAAGATTGGTTTTCTTCTTAGAGGATTCAAAAAGATGAAATTCTGAAAATTCCAATTTTAAATACTCAAAATCAAATAGAAGAAATCTCAGAAAATGTGTCTTTCATACATTCGGGTTTACCTTACCAATCTAAGACTCTACCAAAAGAAATTATTTGCAATTGCTTCAACGAATATTATGAATCTATTTGGCATAATCATATTACAGTTTTCACAGATCAATGAACCTAGGTATCACTCCTTAACTCCAAAACCAAAATTTCTTTATGTCGTAAAGTTCACTTGCTAAATTCCATTTTAACTGCTGAGGCCTTGGTTCTATTCACAGCCGTTTCTAAAATCTGTGTAGTGGCTGAACGGTACATTATTTTCAGATTCATATTCATGTCTCACCTCTATATGCTCATGCAACCAAAAATCTCCAGTCATAATTCAACAAGTAAAAACAAAAATTTTTGATCATACAGACTTGCTTAGAGTTACAATTAATTTGGGTATCGAGACATTCACGAATGAAGGGCAAAGAAGTTGTTGATTCGCTAGCGAAATCTGCTCTTCTCAGCCTTATTGTCTCCAAACTATATCCCCTGAGTATTTTGGACACTATATAAAAATTATTTCATATTAATAATTTTGTACTTGGTAAAACAGCAAATAATCCCCAAATTCCAATACTTTCGATTCCCAGTTAAAAAAAAAAAAAAAAAAACACATATTTTATTCCTATTCTCGAGTATAGGGTGTTTTGCTGTCAAGAGCCTATACCCGCGTTCGTTAACGACAAACTTTATTTTTTACAGATTCCACCTGTCTCCCACAGACCGTTGTCTGTGTGGTTAGAGGGAAATAATTAACCAAGTCCTTCTAAACTGCCCTTTATACAATATCCCAAGAAAGGATCTCAGTAATTTTCTGGAAATTGGAGCCTTGTCATTCTCTTGCAGTTTTGAGCTTTCCATAATCCGGAAATGAAAACTCAAGGTAACTGCAACTTCATGAAAAAACTTCCAGATTTTAACTTTGTGGCAATATGTCAAGATAACGTCATCTTGCACCTGTCTTTTATTGAAGAACTTCCCGCTCTCTACTGTTTTTAAGTGGCCTTATATTGTAGTGTTTTTCTATTTGTCGATAATGCAAAATGAGTCCAACTACTTTGTCTTGGACAAAACCACGAATAATCAATAATAAGAATCAATCCATCATTTATACATCAACTAAGCATTTATTTGTGATCCTCTGTTGAATGTGAATTATAAACATATTTAGCATAGAGCTCCGAAACAGTCGTCATAGCCTAACCTAATGTATATATAAATTATAATATTAAAACATTTTGTTAATACAATATACATTATTAAAAAATAACTTTCCATGTAATTCTTTTTCAATGTTTAATTTCTAAGCATTGAAAAAGAATTGCACTGAAAATTATCTTTCCAGCCTTGCATCTTTGTGATTAAGATATTTATACTTTAATAGTTTTAATTTTAAAAAACTTTCTTGTCTGAGCTAACTGGTGGGAAAAACTTAAAACAAGATGTCCTTTTGCCATAATTCCACGAGAATTGATATAAGACATGAAATTAAGAAATGAGAGACATCATTTTGTATTTAAACGATGATGACGATGATCTTAATTTCGTGATAATGAATATAGTAGGGAATGAAACAAAAAATGCCTTACTAAGCTCATCATACTATCCTTACACATGATTGTCTATTTTAAAGGAAGACGAGCAAGTAGATGTTTCTCAGATAGGATAAGTGCTCCCATCTCTACACTGGTTGCTTCACACTGCCTCTCCATACTCAGCACCAGAATCCCATTTAAGCAATAGACTTAATTTGATAAAAAATTAGTTTCAAAATTAGAATTTCTCTCTTTTATCAGCCTTTTAAAAATTATATTTAAAGTTCTTACCCTGTTTCCTACTTCTTTTCTTTATTTCCTATTTCTACTTTACCTGCCGAAATTTTGTCCGAGATGAAATTGAGAGTATCAGCATAGATGGAAATATAAACTTATCCCAGGGAGTCAGTTACTGACTAATTGAAATTAAAAACTAAGTTTACTTTCGAAATGAACAGTTCTTAGATAAGGATGCCCATTCTTCCATCAGCCTGTTTTAATTGTTAGTTGTTTCTTTCAGGATGTAATAGGGGCCCAAACCATCTCTCTATAGTACTCCACACATTGTCTATGGGTTTTAAATAGAAAGAATATGCTAGTCAGATGCTTCGAGAGATATCTCATCTTTCCAGTAGTTACTGAGTAGCAAGAGTCTGGTGTGGCTGTGCATTGTCATCCACAAAATCAGAACAGACATACATGGGGAAGAATCACCACCTTACAATGGCAATCTTCGATTGAACCGCTGTCGAAAACGGAGCTCAGCCCACCCATTCCACATAATGCATACCGAGACGAAAACTCCAGGACCACCGTAACAGTTTCTTTCTATAATGTTAATGGGATGAAAACGAGTCCTGTCTCTTTTCAAATCAACTGGCGTTGAGAATTGCTTATAGCACTGATCAAATCTGACTCGTAAAGAGGACACAACTCCATTGATGAGATGTTAAGTTTTTGTGCTCCTTGCACCACTCTAATCAGTGACCCCAATGGCAAACATTCAAAAGGATGCAGCGTTTTGGATACTGGGTGTATAGGGCACAAGTGAGAAGCAGTCTAAACACAGTAATCTCGGTATTTGGCACCCCGTTGCCAGTTTGCCGTTAATGAACAATAGAGTTTTCTGGTTCAGACTTTCCACTTGCAGGATGATATATTGTCATCCGCTGCAGTTGTGTTCCTGGGGAGGCAATCATCAACTTTTCTAACAGCTGTACCTATGGTTTTCAAAGCTTTCCAAGAGCGTGAAAAGACATTTTTGTTGATTTCGAAATCTTAGCTACACTTGTCACACTATACCTCTCCTCCAGTTTTCTGATCATTTTTCCCCGTATAAAGTTGACCTGGTAGTTTTTTCTTGGTATGCTTCACGAAAGAACTTACTTTCACTGTTCTTTCTACTAACGTCTTTGTTTGCATTTTCGTCCTTTCTTTTACAGTTGTTTTGAGATGTGCGCGTTGACCGCACGCATTTTGTATGTGCTTACGTCACCTATGATTTTATTACGTCACCTGACATTTTATTCCTGGCATTTGCGTACACATGACTGTTTTAATGAATAGCGCTTTTATTAAACTTATCCCAAGAACACCTTTTCTGTAATTTTATGGCTAACTATACTCTTAAAAAATCGATTGAATTCCACTCAGAAGGAAAGAAATTTCCATTTTTCATTTTGAAAAAAAAAAAAAAAAAAATTCACAACTTATCTTTAAGACAGAAATTCCCTCTTTTGAAAGATGCACTGAAACTACTATTTTAAAAGGGAGTAACAACAAATTGCTTAAAGAGTGGAAATTAAATAGAAAAAAGAGTGAATTCCCATATTTTGGAATTGTTTTATTTAGACAGAAAAGTTAGAGCAGAAAGTATAAACTTGAATTCTTTATATTTTGAAGCTATTTACTGTATTATACTTGCCAAAATATATATAAAAACATCTTTTATATTTATTACATAATTTTATCTACATAATTTTAATTCATTGATAGATTAGTTCATTGTTTTTGCTAATAATAATGACTTTTAAAGTACATTCAAATAACAAACCTTTTATTTTAGTTAGTTATAAATTAATATATAAAAATTTTATTATGTAATAGATTAAAAGCTATATATTAATATTAAGAGAGAGAAGAATACTAATTTCTAATCAAGAAAAATTATGCAGTTTAATTTATTATGCTAAACAAAATAAACATTACGAATACAATAAATTGTATGCAAATCAAACAATATATAAATTAGGATAAATATATTAATTGAATTCTTTTGATATTTGTAATCATTATGTATTGAAGAAATAGTTACAAACAAGTTATTTTGAAATTACAGGAAGAGCGAGACGACAATAGTTATGGATTATTCTGTAGAACGAAACTATATTTATTACAAATGCTTCAGAAAATAAATCTTGCTTTCCTAATATATTTTGTTATCTAAGTTTGGTTTAAACTAGGAAGATAGTGTGTTAAAAAACCACATTTCAATGAAAGTAAAAATGATATTAATAGATTGAGCATAAAAACATTCTATTCAGATTTATTGGAGAAAAATAATATATATAGGATCCATTTAGATGCATTATTATTTTTTAAATTTTACTATTTGTTCTTAATAATGTATGGATAGTTTTTAAGGTCTCAGCCAGACTTGTCCACAGCGACCAGTTATAGTTGAAACTTGAATGTGTTCTAATGATTCATTTGCCTAAAAAATATTACAGTAACAATTTATAAAGTATATATAATAATGTTTCACTTTCATTATTGCTTATACTAACTAATTAATGCTAGAATTTTTTATATGAATATAAAACTTTATTTTTTCTTAAAAGAAAGTTTTATTTTGCTGAAAAAATGTTTACTAATAGAAGATCTAGAGTTGGTATAAATTCATATAACTGAAAAGACAGAAATTTCCTGATTTGACATTTAAAAAAAAACATCTTACACTTATGCGGGACTATAAATTTAAATATATAGTTTGATAATAGGATTTGTGTATTGTATTTCAATTTTAATACAAATGTTTCGATTTGAAATTAGTTGGTTACAATAGTTTAACGGATTCCAAATATACTAATTTTTCATTAAAGTTTCAGTTATTTTAAATATTTAAACTTTTGCATGAATATTATAGAACATTTTTGTTCAAGGCATTTTTAAACATGCTCTGCCTCTAGTTTTAAAAGAAATTGGCCGAAAACTTACCATATAATGCTATCACAAATGACAAAATTTAGGCAGAGATACACGAAAGGAAATATTCAGTCTGTTGAATATTTTCAAATTCAGTTTTCCAAAATTCTAAATATGTATTTTAATTGCTTCCACAGTGAATATTTTCAAATCTGACTTCCTGGTATAAATTTATGAGTAAGATATCTAAGAAAAGATTTTGTATGCATATCTGAAATGTATCCTATTACTGAGTATTTTAAAAACCATAATTGAAATTATTGAATACGCTAATTTTGGTAAATTAGCAATTTTAATTTGAAATAACTAATTTATAGGAATATCTAGGCGCTAATAACATCTATAATTTCTCATTTTTAAATGTTTGTGATACAAAGTTTATAATTTTTACATTCTAATGTGGGATTTCAAAACTATGACATTTTGAATAATATATATCTTAAGATATAAGAAAACTGTAAATTTCATTGTATACTGTATTGAAAGCATTGATGGTACTTTATTTGATTTATAGGTATTTTATATTGACACACATAATATGTGTATAATTTATACACTTAGACATTAAAAATTAGATAACAAATGGATAAGATATATATAGTACAACTGCTGAGAAAATTCTTTGAATTTTTTCATCTAATTTCAAATGTAAATTTAAACCAAGTATCAATTAAAATAATAAATAAAAATTCAAAACAAATGTATGAGAACAAGGAAGACATGGTTGCTTACTTTTTAATGAAGAGATTAGAAATAAATGTTGAATAATAATTTAATATAATTATACCAAATATTAAACTATTTAGATTTTGTGAGTGAAAATCCTTGTCTCGCAACTGCTCATCTACTTCACCTAAATATTCAGTGTTCTATATTTATAATTATATTATAAGGTTCATAGCTAGTATATGTGTGTCAACAATCAAAACAGTTAAGTTGAAAAGTTCAGGTATTTTATGGCTTGGAAGAGACCAGATACACAGTAGTCGTATAAAGTCATTCAATTTAATAAGATTGCAATTGTTGACAGAACATTTTTATTAAAAATAATTCGGTTAGATTCTAAAAGGAAGAAAAAATGTCTCCTTGCTATCTTAATTTTATCACATGTGATTCTTTTTATGTTTAAAAGAAATATGAACTGCAGTCAGTGTAATCTATATTTAAAAAATTGCAATAGTAATGGAGCATAATTTAAAAAAATAAAGGCATGAGCTATATTATAGGAAGCACGCTAAGTCTTTTAATTAAAAATATTTTTCGTTTTTTTTTAAACCCAATACAAATAAAATCATAAGTATTTTGTTTTTTAATTTTGAATTTTCATCAAGCATTTTCCCATTACACTTGAAAAAAACGTTGTAATTAGTTTTTTTTATCTAATATTGTTTAATTAGCGATTTTCAGCTAATTTAACTTTCATCCAAACTGGCAATTGAATGGTTAGTGCGCAGGCTTTTATATTTCAACAGTTAGTGGGTTTCATTTCTTGCCTGGGACATGCATGTTTTTACTGATTCAGAATTCACTTCAAATTATCGGTTCCGGTCGAATCGGCCCTCGTTTGAAAAAAGTGATAGTAGATTACAAACAAAGTAAACTGTCTCTTAACCAAAGAGAACAATTTTGCTTTTAACATACTGAATAATTAGGACATTTAGGACATAAAAAGATAAATCCAAATATATATATTTTGAAGTATACTATTGAAAATTATATATATATATACTTTATGTTTAGTAATAGAGAGTAGTGGATGACAAAATTTTTCAGTAATAATATGATATGGTTATACTTTTATTGTCTATAACTATAAAGAATACCATGGTACAGCGATATTTTGAGATACAATTATGTATTTCAAATGATTAATTCACAAAATGCAGATGCATCATTAAACTCTCTGATTAGAGTGTAAGTCACAATCGATGGTCATTTACCATTAACAATTTTCATACCTATCAAACATGTGTATACAAAACAAAAAAAAGTAATTCACTTTCTTTGAAATTCTTAGAGGTGCTTTTCCTTTGTTTTTGTTGACATATTCAGCTAACCATTATTTGTGGTTCTAAGAAAATATCTACTCACTTCCTCTATGGGACTTCCTGTATAAAAGACATTTTGGTCAGTATAAAATAGTTATCATAAAACAATCAGAATGAAAATTACTGTTACTTACGAAAGCTATGTTTCTTTTTAATAAATATTTTCTTAACTAATATTCTAAAAATATATCTTTATAACAATTTCTATCTATCTAATAATTATCTTTTGTAATAAAAGTATTATTTTAAAAACAATGTATGTATAATTACTATTGTAAAAGAATTTCTATTTTTTCTGCTTTTGTTGATATCTATTTCTATTTTAATTAAATTTTTTAGAAGGTGATTTTATTCAATATTTTTGTATTACCTTATGTTTATTAAAATGATCAAATTGTTGTTTCTATTGCCTGGCTAAGATTTTAACCTTCCAGCACTACAAGGAAGGAGGAGGGGGAAATCGTGGCTCCAAAAATGGTGGGTCTTCATAATTTAGAAGCAGGGACAAGACCCCCAGACTTGTTCTGCCATCCCAGAGATATTATTATAAAAGAAGGGCATTGTAATCATGATAATCATTCTACTTACTTCAACCGCCATTAGTGAAAATGTCAATTCTTAGGTTGGGTTGGGATTCAAACTCACTACCTTCCGATAACTAACCAATTTGGTCTCCATGGCAAATGAATCTAATTATTTCCATTAAATATATATTACTATATCCAATCAAGCCTAATGTTGGATTGAAGCCATGAACTTTTGAACACGTTAAATCACTGATCTTTGAATTAACTGATTGGTATACAATTAAACACAAAGTTGATAATGATAATTATTAGATCATTATTCATTATATTGATGTCAATAAAATAGACTCAATGAGAAAATGAATTAAGAATTAATTATTCCTTATATAAAAATCAGTGCACTCATTAAATCTAAGCTTAATTAAAAAAATTATGAATATGTTAAAAAATAAATTATTTTCTTAGTTTTCTTACTGCGTAAATATTTTTTTTTTTAAATTTGAAACATTCAGCTTTTTTACTTTTGTGTAATGAAATACATAATTTTAATATTTTTAAGGTATCTTAAAGCTGTATAATTTAGCGAAATATTCTCAATTAAGAAAAACATTTTACTTTATAAAAATAATGTTCCTTTCTATCGACGAAATAATTGTCGAAACGAAAGTTTATCACAATCCATTAGATATGAATAACTTCATTTAGAGAAATATGTTCTGTTTTTTGGATAAAAATAATATAGATTAAAAATGAAATTTCCGGTGAGGGAACAATTTTCAGTGTTACGCTAGAAGAGAAAAAAAATTCTAATGACGATCTATTGCTGAACTTTGAAGCTTTACTCATCCATCCATTTTTCACGCACTTCTGATTTTGTCGTTTTTTTCCTCTTCAGTTCACACTCTCACTTGCAACTTCGATGAGAAAAAGTAGAGTAAAAGGTTTGCAGATTTTCTGCAGCTGTCTGAAACTGTCATTAGCCCAGATCGAATACGAGAAAACATTTGTCAACTGGACTTAACTAGAAAATTGCCGCGACAACCTTAGTCTTTAAAACTTTGACCCAATCAAGAAGTGGTTCAAAAGATCGAGTTCAGAAAACAATTCTCAAAATACAGATTTCTAGTATTTAATTCAGTGAAGTAAAAAATTACGTTATAGAAATATTTGAAAACAGGAAAATTAAGTTAGTATTTTTTTCTAATTAAAATAGGATAAAGAATCTATTATGGTAACAAAACTTTTTTTAGTATTATCATTTCAAAAACTTTTCAAAATTTAGTTATTAAATAAATATCATCAATAAATTCACACAGTTTTGAATGAATTTGATAAAATATAATAACATAAAATCTCTGAGTGAATTTCAAGAGCTAATAAAGAATTAATATAGAAATGCAAAATCATCTTATTTAATTAGTTGAAATACTTAAGAAGTATTACTTCAAAAATATATAATGAAGTCAGATTATGAAATAAATGACCCATTTTGAATTTACAGTCCTTATGTTAAAATTTAGAATTAACACATATAAATTGAACGTTTTCGGATTTTATAATTTTTATATTCTTTATTTATAAGCATATCTTTTTAAGTAAAATCAATTTAAACAAATGAGAAACATTAATTTTCTCTTTCTTGAATAATTTAAATTTCTATTTCAATAACAGGTAACTTTTAATTTATTACTTTTTATTTTAATAGTGAAAATTTATTTCTTTTATAAAATGTTGAGCACAAATTTATAAGCTAAGGATATTACGAAGCAAAATTTTCACTTAAAACCTTTTATTTAAATCAATTACATAGTATATAATATTAATTTACATTAATGTACGCAATAACTGTTTTCTATGTAGGTCAACTTTTTATTTGTAAGGAAGTTAATTTTAAATTACAGATATTTCGATTAAATATTAATTCTCCAAATATATCAAAACTTATAATCCAAATAGAATCTCAGCAGATCGAAGTCGATGTAAAAATATCGGATAAAGTATTGAATTTGTGCGAGCGAACACAGAAGATTGGGCACCAAGCAAGTGCATTGATTTTTATGCCGGCTGATTTTGTCTTAGATAGAAAGCAAATCGCTGCATTGATCGTCGACAATAAGTTGTCTGTAATGTAAGCGCTTTGCTTTAGGTTGGATGAGTAATACTGGCCGCTGTGCCATTGTGGCACTGAACAATGGTCTTATTCTAGCAAGTAATGTGGAAGCATAAGGAACGATGGAGCGAGTATTTCTCTAACAAAGAAATAACACAGAATGTAAGCTAATGAATTATGTCGATTTTTCTTTTGTGTTACCTTACATGTTATACTCAGTTGAACAATCTATAACTGCAAAAAGTACATGGAATGAAATTTGGTCAGGAATGTTTTATACATTCATTTTACGATTAAATCATGAATGTTGGAACTCTTTATTCCTCCGGAACATTCTTTTTCGAATGAAACTTAATGCTCCCGATTCTAACTTACTTTCTAAGTTAGAATTTTATTTGCTTCAAAAAAATTATTAATGATATTCATCTAATATTTCAAATTATCGTCAATTATAAGTTATTTTCATAAATCTTGCTTATGTAAATTTCAGATTTGTTTGTATTAAGATATTTTTACGTGTAAAAACTTAGAAACGAATTCATGATTATTGAGTAAAGTCTAAAACTTGCATTTGAATTGATCTACTTTTCAAATAGATATACAATAATTTCTCCATATTATGTTGAATCTGATATAAGAAAATTCAGACATGAATCTTTTTAAAATGCATTTGATTAATCCATTTTCTGATTATTATAATCGTTAATAGTTTTATTTGAATGCTTTTACTTGCATTCATATTTTATATTTAAAATAAATATTTATTATATTTGCTGTTTATAGCAAAATAATTATGAGAAAAATATTTGGTTACATAATTTTTATATTTGGAAATTATCTCAAAAATGCTTTTAGAAGATTATAATATTATATCTCTCTGAATGCAGTTTTGAGTCTTATTTTATCTAGAATAATTTTTAAGAAAATATTTAAATAAGATTTTACGCATAACAGAATGAAATTAATAAATTCCACAATTAAGTACATCATTTTTGATGTTTCGATTGATTAATACATCAAAAATGTGCTTGAGAACTCTTCGTAAAATGGAAAATAGTTTTAAATAATTGAATAAGAGCAGAAGTGAAAATAAAATTAGAAGCAACAAATAATTAAAAGGATTTTAATTGGAACAATATCTTTTGAATTAGCTAATTTAAAAATAAAATCTTATATGTAGGATTAAAATTTTCTTTTAAGTAAGGATATTATGAGTTTACGGGGCGATATTATGTAAATTGCCTATAATTCAAACATGGATATGTGGAAATAAAACAGATAATATCTTCTTTATATGTTTTAAAAAAAGTTAAAGGAAAAAATAGATTCAAATACGTATAATTTTATTATTTCTTCATTATGACAATACCAAGGATAGAATTTTTACTGTAAAATATAATTTCTCAAAAACATTTAGCATGTACTTCTTCTAACACTTTCAAATTGCTTTAGTTAAAACATTTGTTTAATAATATATTTATATTATAAAACAAATAATATATATATATATATATTTATAAAATAAAATATATTTATAAAACAATTCCCCTACATTCTCCAAATATGTATGTTTCAATTGGTTTGAAACAGATTTAAATATAGGTAATATTTTATTTCTAGAATAGTAAAGAACTATTTTCTTTTATGAAAGAAAACTAAAAGGACTGCTCTTTTGATATTTTCATTGGTTTCTTTATGAGATATTTCCAAACTGATTTTCACTATTTTTGAATTTTTTTCAATTATGTTTCTTAGTATACTGTTACTTCTTCAAATAACTTCCAAAAAATCTTTATTAACATGCAAACTAATAAAAAAGATGATTTTAAATTTTGAATTGAAATAATTTTGCTTTTGAGTACAATGAATCATTTTGAAATTTTTGATGAAGCTGAAATAAATCTTTTTCCAAATCCACCAAAAATATTTTGTCATGCATTTTTATTAAATTATTTGAATATTTCAAGAAAGTACATTCATATATTGTTTGATATAAAATATTTAGCTTTAACTAAAACTTATTACTCTTTAATCATGATAAAAAATTGCTTTGTAATACAAAAGAATGAAAATTACTTTCAGAATTACATTCAAAACTTTAAGATAATTATTTGAGATAATTATATACTTTTCTTGTAATACTTTTGTTATATCTCATTTATTATTGCTACAATATATATGCCCATTATAAAATCTTGAAGAGTTATCAAAAATTGTGAAAATCATTTTTATAATTCAATATACAATACATTCCACGGTAATCTCAATAGGGTATATATATATATATATATATATATATATATATATATATATATATATACAGAGAGAGAGTGACACGGATAGAGATAAATAATCTTATATCTGCAAAAATATAACGGCTGAAATAATGTATTGATAATATTATCAGAAAATTATGGTATTAAACTTATGGTATTAATGATAAATTATGGTACCATGGTAGTAGTAGTTCCTATAAACATAATATTACCTTCTTTTGATACTGTTTTTATCTAGTGTTTTTAAGATTATTATATGTAATTGTATTGTTCGCATAATATTCTTGGGTATAATATATTTTCACATGGATGTAATTTTGATTTAAATTAATTGGATATATATTTTAAAAAATATATTTTCTTTAGATTGAATAAAATAATATCTTTATTTCCTGTATTACTATTTCTTATCATTTCAGAGTTATAAAAAAACTTCATATCTCTTTATTATCCAACTGATTTTCTGTTTATTATTTCTTAAGGAGAATAAGATTTTTGAAGGCTTAAATGGTTCATTTTGTTAAATTATTTTATCTAAAGATGCATTTTTTATATTGCTTAAAATATTTTTTTAATTAGCTTTGATAATAAAGGTTATTATTTTTAAAAAAAATCTTAAGCTAATACTAATTTAAATGAATAAGAATAAAGAAAAATTAAAATGAAAAATGTTTTCAATGAAACAAAAATAAATTTCTTTCATTACATCAAATGAAAAAAATTATTTAAAGCATATAAATTAATTTTTAATATTTGAAAAGGTTACTTATTTTTGTTTTATTCATACTATTATTCTTAATTTTTGTTTTATTTATGTTACTTTTTCTGAGATCAATGAATTAATTATATTAAAATTTAAAGTAATAGAACTTTATAAAAGTCTTTATTTTTTCATGTTCTTTTTATTATCTGAGGATTAAATTTTTATGAAAGTTTAAATTAAATTTGCAATAATTTATGAAAAATATGAGAAACATTGAATAACCTAATTTATAAAATTAGGCTTATTGGCTTACATATTTTTATGGAGCTCTTACTTTAAGGAATATTTTTGTAATAGGTTTTCTTCTTTATGTATATAAGTAATGTAATCTAAGGCATGATTTTTTTTATTATTTGTCTCAAATATTTTTCTTAAATTAAAAAGCAAAAATCATGCGAAATTTTCACTAATGAAAATAAATATATATAATATTTAAATTTTACTATGTCAAATACATTAAAAAATAATGTCTTATAATTTTCTTGAATTCATTATATATGGAATAAAATCTTCATATAAAATTCGTTATAAAATGTATAGAAAATTAATTCAATTTTAAATTACGTTCAAAAACGCAATTTTATTTTAAGTTTCTGTAGTGAATGTAAGCATTTATAAAATAATCAAGATGTTCATGAAATCTAAGAAATTAAATATATTATTAAATATATTTAATAACTATAAATTTTAAATTTTGAATATAAATTGATTAAAATTGTGATTATAACAGTAACTATAACTATAAATTTTAAATTGTGAAATTAATTTAAGACAACTATAAATAACTATTATAAGTAACAGTAACTATAAATTTTAAATTGAGAAATTAATTTAAAACATTTTATTCAAAATTTTCATGTTTGTTCATTTTTTGTTCAAATTTTCATGACAGTGTTTTGCTTAGAATTCAAGGAATGATTATCGCTATAACATCAAATATGTATAGATTGCTCGCATCTTGTAATATTTAAGGAAAGTTTTAATAAGTTTTGTCATTATTGTATTTGAAATGGGTTAAATATTTATTTCCAGAATGAAACACTTCATTACTTTTAAAATTATTAATTGTTTAATTGCTCGCTAAGAAATCAGGATGATATACAAAAACTTCAGTTAAAAATAATAGTTTATACTTGGTGTAGGATAATTCTTACTATTTCAATTATTTGTTATTTTATTCTTAGTTAGCTAGGATTTCTATAGCAGTGTCCTGTAATCTTAATTTCTAATTTTCTTACACTTTATGACTTCACAATAAAGATGCCGAACTATTTCAGAAAATCTGTAGTAAGCTATATTTTAAAATTTTACTGTGTGTATATTAAATTATTTCATATCGACCGCTTATTCCAAAACCACTTTACTGGCATCGTACTTAACAACTGAAAGTTTGAGAAAAATAAAAATTCTTTAGCCCTCCAGTTTATCCGTTTTACCCGAGTTGAAGGGGTAGGAAAAGCGCCCTCTGCCACAACTCTGAAGTATATGGCAGCGAAAATAGCACGTGGATTCTCAGTCGAACCGAGTCATGCCGTTCAAGTAGCCAGCTCTGGAATGAGCTTGGATAGTTGATGCAACAAGGGGAAGAAACTTTGAACAACATTAAATTTGCTGTGGGAAAACTGAGATTTCCTCTTTATCTACATGGATGTGGGAAGCTTTCTGCTTCTGCTTACAACATTTATTGGTGAGTGAACATTAAATCACTGATCACTTTTAACTTCGTTTTATTTATTTAAAAATTGAGGAAGGAAACAATTTTATCTAAGATAATCTACTATGTGAATGATAGAACTTATGTGAATGATGATAAGGGATTTTCACGAATATTTTATAATAATTTTGTTAAAAAATCGCCCTATAAATTGATATATAAATTATGTATTTAATATCGTATTAATACTAAAATCTAATTTAGCTATTAGTTTGTATTTGCATCCTTATATCAGTTATATCCTCAGATAATCGACATTTACATGATTTATTTTAATTAAAATTGTAACACTGATAGGTTTTTTATTAAAAATCACTTAAATGTCATTTAAGTGATTTTTAATCACGTTGTATTTTCTTTATCTCTTCATTAGATTTTTAAGTATTAATATACAATTTTTAATGTATTTTTTCAAATTTCTTAAACTGTGTTTGAGTCTCTATATATTACATAAAAAGTAATCAACATCTGGTATTAAGGTATACTTAAGTGATTTTGGAGGATGTACTTAGCATTTCACATTGACATCGGATAAATCTCACTAAAAACTCCTGTATAAAATCATGTATATTGAAGAACATTGCTTATAATCCAATCATATTTAGAAGCTACTTTCATATGTTTTTAAGGGCTTTTATGTAAGCCATTATCAATAGTTATGTTATAAAACAAAGATTACGCATTTTGTTCAATTATAATTAGATGGTGTTCTTAATTTATAAAAATATAGTTGCACATGCAATAATCATTTAAATAAGTCATTTATAGAATTAATTAATTAACTACTTATATAAGTTAGTTAACTAGTTTTAAAATTTAAGAATGCGCCGAAAATAATGTAGCGAATTTTAATTGTTAAAATATATAATAAATTCATTTAAAAAAGTTTTCCAAATGACTTTCAAATTTATTTTTACCTCTTCATTAAATTCACTTTTATTTATTATTTTATATATTAAAACTTCTAGTTTTAAGTTTGGAATTTCTTCCACTGCCGGGATTTATATGTTTAACTTGACTTAAAATGTATTAAGGATATTAAAAATCTATCACATCCTAACTCACCAAAATATATTAAATTAATAATAAAAAAGAAGATATTGTTGATTTCCCACTATTTATGTATACAATTATGCATAAACTTTTATGAAAACTGAATAAAAACTGAACTGTTGCAATTTGCTAGTTAACCAGAGAAATCCAGATATTTTAATTTTCCTCTATTACATTTAACTGAAATTTAGAACTTTATTAATATATTAAATTTAAAAGACACACAGACAATCTGACTTTGTGCACATGAGCGATGTTTTAATTACTTTCATTGGGTCTTAAATATTTTAGTGTTTTTCATTATCAAAAAGATTATCTTAGAATCTAGCAATATTTAAATATTTTAACATTTTATAAGAATTTCATTAAAAATAGGGTATAAACAGCTGCTAAGCAGTTATAACGAATTTTGTCATGAGTGGTTGCTATTCTTATTGCTGGATATAAGTCTGAGAAAAATAAAAATTATTTTCGAGTAGAATTTATATTATATTTTGTATAATTTCAATACAAGCTCTATTGGACAAAAACTAAACTTGCAATGCTGTCCCCATAAATATATAATTTTGCATATTATAGAATTAATGCATTTTCTTCTTCTTAAGGAATAAGTAAAGTATATATAGTAATTCAAAATTTATTTTATTAAGATAATGCTGAAAACTCTAGAGAAGTTAAAAGCGTTCTGTAGAATGTTAAGAAATAAATTGTTATAAAAAAATTAGTAATTAAATATTTTATCTTCAGTCCTTAATTAGATATAAATATTTAGCTTTCAAAATATCTGAAAAGAAGAGTTTTTGCACTTTTTTATTTAAAAAACATTTTTATAAAAATTATGTTTTCTATAATTTTAAAAATATATTTCTTTATTTTTTCAAGCAGATAAACTCACAAATTTATTTATTTATAAAAATATTGAAAATAAATTTTTGTAAAAGATTAATTTTTAATTCAGGAAAAAATAATTATGAGTGCTGCCAAAAAATTATTCATTTCATAATGCACAGTTTTGTAGAAACAGGAACACCATAAAATAATTATTTACTTTTATCTTAAATGAATCATTATTCCAATTTTTAAATAAATTTATGAAGTACAAAAATTTTCTTATCGGGAAATAAATGATAAGTACCAGCATAAAAAGTAAATAAATTAAACCGTGTAAGAAATTATAATATTGGAACAGTTATTAGAAATAGCTATTAATAAGAAAGAACTAAAGAGATATGTGTGTTACTATATTTATTAATTGCAAATTAAAGAAAGATACATTTATGTAATTTTACTGTAATTTTATAATTACATTCAATATGGTTTTCTGAAGGGTCTCTTCGAATGAGTATTTTTCATAGCTTTTAATTTTTAAGGTTCTTTAAGGATTTTTCTTTTTTATTAACTTATAAGAAAAGTCACGTCTAACACACACACACACACACACACACACACACACATATATATATATATATATATATAAAAGTACTAAATTTTTAATATGACAATTTTCATGATAAACGAGCTGTGAATTATACATTAATTGTTTTAATTTTGCTTCATTTTTATATGATTACAAGACAATTTTTAAAAAATATTTAGCTAATTTAGGAGTTTACGATATCAACTAAGCATATTATTCAGAACACATATTTAAATGATTATGCTACACACACTTTTCAACTATTCATCAGTTCTTATAAACTTTAAAGTATAATTGAGATATAAAACTTTCCCTAATTAAGCTACTTAATCTATCATGGCAATTTATAACTCCAATTTTCACAGTTAAGTAATTTAAATTGCTTAGGTGAAATTTTCTTATTATGATTAGATGAAAAAGTTTTTGCAAAGTTTCTTGAAAATAGGATATTGTTTATCCCTGCACGCACAGTTGAAGAGAATTAATTTTATAAAGTGCATCTCAATTTTAGTCGCAGAATAAAAAATATTTCTTCATTATGTAGCCTTCATGGAAAGTGTTTCCTGGTAATCATTCTTATGCAAGTAATCGTTGGTTATTCCTTTTGCGTAGATGAGTATTGACTAACAAAAAGTAAAAATCTTTTGTTGGGTAGGCGATGCCTCATGATCTCGAATAATTACCATAAAGTTTCGGTACAAAAGAAACACATTCTATTAAATACCATAGAATTCCGAAGTAAAAAGTTTTATTAGTTTTTAAAGTTATTATTAGTTTTTAATTTTAAGTAATCAAAACTCAACATTTGAATTTTACTACCTTTTAAACAAACTTAAAAAATATTAAAGTTAAAGAAATTTGTTAGTAAGAAATTGTTGTTTGTAAAATTCTATTATATAATGATTCAAGATCATGGATAGGTATAATAATTGTTTTTTTTTAGTAAAAGTTTAATAAAAACTATTGGTATTATTCAATTAATGTGATGTAATTTGCATTTTGTTTTATACAAAGGAAGGTATTTATAAATTGTACATGAATCTGTAACTAGCTGAATTAATTCTTATTGAAAATTGTTCTATGTGAATGAACAAAAACAGTCTTGAAATCTATTATGAAATTTAATGTTGACTTTGATATTTTATTTAAATCAACTTTATCAGTTGTATTTTCAAGAATTTTTATTTACAAAATTTTGAATAAATTCTTTCAATCTTTTTTATGTAGAATATAAATTTACCTATAAACATTTTTGTAAAATAAAATCCAATTTTACGTTTTTGTGCAAATATATGGATTTTTTCTTTACACGCCCAATTCCCATTTTTGTTGAAGTTTTCTATTCTTCCAATATTTTTTCCAGATATGTTTTAAAATAAAAACTAATACTACTCAACCAAGATAGTTTTATCGATATCGATGGGATTCAGTAGCTTATTTTCAGAATTAGACTGTCCCTAAGTAGACTGAGTATTTTATTTAATGCATTAGAGTAGACATATGTGGAGATCATGATTTAAATATAAAAATTTCTACATTTTTTTTCTAAAATACTGTTTTGGATATCAGGTATTTGTTTAATCATATACTTAAATTAAAAGAATGAACGATATTTATTATTTGATTATGAGTCTAAAATTTTAAACTAATTTCCACTTTTTAAGATGATATAATTTCAGACGGATACAATCATTTACACTTAATTGAATATTATGTGTCTGAAAGCTAAACAATAGTAAATAATATATGTTGATTAAAATTTTACTTGTAATAAGTTGGTCTACGAGATTCACTCAATATGTCATTATTAAAAGATTTTTTAAAAAGGATATTCTTGACCATTACCAATAATCTGTTATAACGGTTTTTAAAGATTAAAATTCTGTTTTGAAACCAGTAATAAAGAAAAAAAATTTCTCCCTCAGTAATTAAATTTGTTAATAGTTCAAAAGGGGTTATAGATTTTATTTAAAAATATCAAGTTAAAAAAATTCATCATCAAGAGATAATGGTGCTGAAAACAATTTTGTTGACCAAAATAAGGAGTCGAGATAAAGACTTAAAATATATTAGTTTGGGGAAAAAGTTATCCATTATGATTTAGGTAGACGTCTGTAGTGATCGATATCTCGTGATGTATCTATCAAACAATTTCAGATTTATGCTCGTTGGAAAGATGACATTTGACACTAAAATATCCTCTTGCGGTTTTTTGTTTGATTAATTCAGTTACGAGTACAAGATTTTAAAAATGGAAGACAACAAACAGAAAATTCGATACATTTTCGTTTTTCTCTTGTAACGGCGAAAAAGATAGTCGGGTGGTTAAAATTGTGAAAGGTGTTTTTCGTCCTATATAAGACTGTAACAACCAGTTACGTACAATTTTTGTTTCGTCGATTCCGTTCGGGTATTTTTGATGTTAGAGATGCACCCCGAATGTGGATACAGCATCGTCGAGAATGTCTATAAAATATCAAAAATTATCAAACTTGACAGCATGTCAGCAGTCGTAGCTTCGCACAAGACTTAAAAATCTACATGAAAACTGTTTTAAACCTTTTTACAAAGCGAATCTGAAATAAGTTACAAAAAGTTTACGTAAAAATAATGGATTTCTTTTTCCTCAACCTAATATATATATTTCTTAATACTAATAACTGCAATTTTAAGAACCCCAAATTGTTCAAGAAGTGCCTTTCTATTAGAAAACTCAATGATGGCTTCTCTTACTTTAAGAATTAAGTTTATATGGGTTGAGTACTTTTTATTTTATTTTATGGTAGTTGTAGGATTTCATTAGAAAATTATAAAAAAAATCCTTATATCTATATAGAAGTATTTTTAAAGTTTTTAATACAATATATACTGATTTTATTATTTTACTTGTATAAACTTCTTTGAACAAGCTCTTTTAAAATGTTCAATAGAAATTACCGTCTAAGATGTTCAAACGAAATGAAAGCACTACAAAGAGTACAACTTTACTTTTAAATTTATACAATGAAAAAGAAGAGGAAAATGAAATGAAAAAAAAAGAATGAAATAGAGGAAAATTTTGAAAGTCTCAAGATCAGTCGATTTCAAAAATGACAGTCGAGAAAATTTAAACCTGAATAAGGAAGTAGAATGTTCTGATTCCAAAGAAAAATATGCTGGAAATTTTATGAAGAATGAATGCAGTGCTTTGATTGTAAGGAATAGTTGCTGGGGGACATTTAAATTATGAAAGTGCAAGAATCTTCATATCTGACTACTGCTAAAAATATTTCTTTATCAACTTAAATTTCGAGTTGGAAAAATTGAAAATTTTCACTTAACATTGTTCTTATACAAAATGGCAAAAAGTATGTATAATAAATTATACATTCTGATAAAACAATAAATTTAAAAGCATTGCAAAATAACTTGTTAAACATAAAGCTTAGATTTATTATTTTTCTTAATTTTAAATCTTTTATTAATAGTTTTATTACAGTTACTCTTTAACTTGAACCTTTTTTTTACTATTTTTCTTGATGAAATAAATCTATATTGTGTTATTTAATTCCTACAGCGTATCCCATTTCATCATAGTTTGGATTGTAAAACTTTCTAGTAAATGAATAAAGAAGAAGTAACTACATTTAAAGGGACGCAATAGGAGATACTGTTCTCTGATATGCATACCCACGATCTGCAGATTAATTAAAATTTTGTGAATTTCGAAACAGCATCCAGTCAATAATGTTAGCTGTATTTATTTAGCGAATATAAACAGAAACGTTAACATTCAAAATGCATTTATTCATCACCAATATGATAGGAGGAAATATTGCATTTTTCAGGTATTATAACCTGAGTTTAAAGACTTTCTCAATATTTTTTTTAATTTATACTTATTATTCTAGATTTTGAGATTTCTAACTTTAAACACCAAGAAAATTAATTACAACTACATAAAAATATAAAGTTGATATTTATATTTACATTATGATTCGTAAGTTTATTCTGCTAATCTATTGAAATAAAAGGTATTGTAAAGTTAACGAGTCAAGCATCAAATTAAATAGAACATTTATCTTTGTACTGATGTATTTAGTAATTTTAACATGTATTTTTTACACCTATACATTAAAGAAACAAACTAAAAATTAAAAAACAAATCTAAATTAAAAAAAAATTATGAATAATATCTTACGCCAGTTTTAATTAATAAAATATAGTGAGATTACTAAAATAATCTTTAGAATTTATGCCATTTGACTGTCACAGATACATATATTTAAATGAAGCAATTAGTATAATATAGCCTACTATAACCAATACTTCAAAAGAGTGATTAAATCTCAAAATTTTTCAAAATCAAACTATAATTAATCATTTTTTTAAAAATACATTTTTATGTAATATATTATTTATAAAAAATGTTTCACATAAATGTTTTTCATAAAATCAATTATAATACAAAATATGCTATCACAATATATATTTTATAGTAGTGTTAATTAATTTTGATATTAAATAATTTTGAATTTAAAATGTGCACTTCCCCTTAAATCTTAAAAGTAAACTTTACTGTACTATAATACAGTGATAGACGGTTTAAAAGTTTTTAATTATTAAAATTCTCTCTAATTATAACAACAAAACTTTACTAGATGTCACAATAGACAAGTGTGTGGTGAGGATTTTACAAAAAGTTCCAATTCATATCTTGTATAAAATTGTTTATTAGTTATAATTAATTTCAACTAAATATTTAAATCATTTGAAATGTTATTCTAACTGGAAGTATACATTTATGACTCATATTTGTGAAAATACAATTGATTTGCAAATTTTTGGATTTAGTAAATATATTTGTCATTAAAAAAATATTTTATTGGCAAAAATTTCACAATAAAAGACATTCAAATAAACGCTAAAATATCATTATATTATCTTTTCTATGTGTTTACAATTTCTTTTTTTATTAAATTTAACTATAAATATTTTGGATGCTTTTCAAGAAAAAGTATTTAAACTGTTTTGACATTTCTTAGCAATATTCGCGTTCGAAAACATACATTAATTAGTAATATAAAGTAAATTAATTAGTATTATAAATAAGATAGTAATACAACAAGCTTTGTGGCAGTAATGTCTCAGTTTCCATTTGTATTAATTAACAGATCATAATGTCTTGTTCTATAATTAACAGATCAAAATGTTTTCTCATAGACAGCAGGGTTTGAAACCCACTTACTAAAATGAAATCCTTGGAAAACATAAAAAAATGTCTTAGTATTTTCCTTGTATTTGAATTCAGACGCAGGAATAACCTAATGTGCAACTTTATAATGACATGAATATTCTATTATTATTTATTTTAATCCATTTTCCTATTTATCACACTCTAAAATTTTGAATATGTGACATTATTTTTGTGGATACACAAAAAATTCACCAAAGCTTATAATTTGTCAAACTTGATTGTAATAACCAACATTTAATTGAATACCTTCAATTATTAATTTCATAAAATGTAGTTCTCCATGTTTTAGCTTATTTTACACATTATATTAAAACAAATACAAATGGAAAATCAAAAGATAAAAATATGTATTAATCAACAAATAATTATCTTTTACTTTTTATCTGATTTCTTATTTTAATATTAAGTTTTATTTCAGTTATCAATTTTTATGAACTAAATGATCATAAATATGGTCTCGAATAATATTTACTTCACTAAAATATAAAAATTCTAGCGATCAAAAACTTTTGCTCATTACTTTTATACTATTTTAACTATCATAATTATATTATTTGATACTTTTAATTTACTCCTTATTTGCAAGTTAGTGTAAAAATGGTATATTTTTTTTACAAGATAACTATCTATAGCAAATGAGAAAAATTCTTTTTCTTTTGAAATAATGCACAAAGCCTTAAAAGTTTAATAATATCTAAAATAAATTTTAACTAAACATAAAAATAAACATAAAAAATAAATTTTTCATTATAAAAATAATTTATTTAAACTTGAAAAATTAGATCAAGCATACCTGTCTTATTGGAAATTATGTGTATTACGAATATTACGAATGTTATAAAGATTTTCTAGTGTAATGGAAATTCTTAAGTGGACAAGTATTATGAAATAAATCTTCTCATTTTCAAAATTCGTTACTATCTACTTATCAAAAGAAATAGCAAAGCATTTAATATTAATAAATTGAATGAAGCTAAAGGAGTTTGTATTTTTATTGTAATTAAAGGAAATTCTATTGCAATATAATTGCGAAATTCATACAGGAAACTGCTTAATTGTTAGTTACAATTTTTTAAAGAATGTTTCGTGCAATAATTAAGTTTTGGAATATTTTTATAAAAACTTAAAAATAAATGAATTTATAATTTAAAATTTTTCATACATTTTTTTATAATAAAAATACCTGGTTACTATAAGGTTGAAGTCAAGAAAATAAAAAATGATGTTATGGATGAACTGTAATTTTGCAATAGATAAGAATTTTAATGTGCTATGAATAAAATATTTAAATTGATTCTTTAAATTGTATGTATTTTAAATAAAATAAAACTATTTAAATTATTTTTTACCGTATAATCATATATATGCATTGAGTTCTTAACTTCTTCCTATCCATCTAAATTATCTACCAAAAGAAAGTTTTCTATATTTGTGTTCACTTTGACTAAAGATTTAATATTTCTTCTTTGAATTTTGTGCTAAAATGTTATATTTAGTTATTATTTCTTTAAAATTTAATACAGTTCTTTTGTATTATCATTTCTTTCAAATACAAGACTAATGTAGTTTTAAGATAATTTTGTAAGCACTTTTTTATCTAAGAATTAAATTTGAAATCAAAATGAGAAAGAAAAAACATTCATTTTCCTGAATAATTATTTTATTAAGAAAATAAAACAATTGTAAAAAAGGAAAAAGAAAAGCATAAATTTACATGTTTTCTCAAGTTTTTGTCTTTAATTTACACACACACACATATATATATATATATATATATATATATATATATATATAGTGTTTTTTTAATCAAGTGCTAAAAAGGAAAAAATTTTTGAAGCTTTCACTTTTTTGATTTGTAGATAAAAAAGCAGCATTTAAAAATTTTGATCAATAATTTATCAAAAGAAAGAAAAAGCAACGATTGGATTCATTTCAATTCTATGAGAAAAAAAAAAACTTATTTAATGAATCGGAGAATATTTTAACGATGGATAGCAAAAGCTAATTTTCTCTTTTAAAAATAACTGCATGTAAATTTGTATGATGTCTTAGTGAAATTAATTTTCTGATTTTTTATAATTTTATTTTCTCTAAAAGTACATGATTGTTATTTCCTGTAAAGTTGTCTGATTTGATACACTGGATCTTCATTTCAGTTTGATATATTTTGAAATATATTATTTCTACATTATCAGAAGAAAGTTTTTTTATTTTTGTTCAATTTCTAGTAATATTCAGTAGGTTTGATGCAAACTTTATTAAGAATTTCAAATTTAGTCTATAAAAATTTCAAGTCATAATTACATTGTATTATAAGCACAGAAATTCCATTAGATCAGTCAAGAAATAATTTTGATGAAAATATTTATACATTTTTCCCTTCCCTGGAACTAACGCTAAATAAGAATGCAATCTAAGAGATTAATAATAAATGATAGCTTTTCTTTTGATAAAATATTTCTTAAGGTTGTTAACCTTCCTTGACCCTTACCTCATAGATAAATGTCTTTAAATGAAGACAGCTATAAATAATTAATATATCTCATCTACTCCACTTCATTTTAGAAGCGAAAAAATAATCTAGTTTACAATATAAAGCAAATTGAAGAATATTTTAAGAAAAGTTTTCTATTTAAAATTACAAATTAGAATAAAAATAAATCATTATATATGAATTTACAAACTAGTTTTAAAGAACATAGATTATTCCCCCATTTTTGCTAAAATCACTTTTACTTTTAAAATTTATTTATGTCATTAACTAAAATACATACTAATAACCAATTTAAGTATTAAATTGGCATCGAATTCTCAATATGTATTAGCATCGATTTTTATTATATGTAAAATAATGTTGTCCTAAATAAAACTGTTACTGCAATAAAAATTGTCATTATGATTTGAATTATTTTTGAATAAATCTTGAAATTTTATTTTTATTTCATGCAATATGTCATGAATTGTACTTTTCACTATAAAAATAAATGTTTGGTTGATTTTTTGGGACTAAAATTAAAATATAACTGTGAATCTCAAAACTACAGTATGGAGACAAAAATTCGAGATTAATTTTAGGCAAGTTTTTATTAAATCTTGTTATTCATGTATGAAATGTTGTTGATATATATTTATAGGAATTTTTGATACTTTTAGCAATAAAAATTCCAAAGAATTAACATTTCAAATTTTAAATTATTTAAAAATAAGATGTATGTAATTTATTCTATAAATAAGGTTAAAACTATAAATAAGTTTATGTAATCAAGTTTCTTGGTCTTATATGTATGCAGAAGTTTTAGGAAATGCCAATGAAAAATCTTTCATATATGAATAATTAAAGATCTGTTTATTTGATTTGTATATGATTTCACATACCTTAACCAATTTAGATCAAATTCGTCACACATGATTCCATTGAACTAGAACATAATGAAAATTGTCAATATTATTAAAAACTTATTTGTTTTTTTTAATGGCTCAAATGAATATTAGTAAAAATATAAAATAAAACTTATTTGAAATACATACTTAAAATTAAATATTAAAACCCAATGATAGCCATTATTATATATTTTTGCTTTTTAATTAAGTTCATTGGTAATTTTCCCTGTAGTTTTCAATACTCTGTTTCCCAAATACAGTATTGAAGTGCCATGGTGTGTATCACATATTTCTCTAAAGGAAATGGACTCTTGAAATAGTCAATTTTAGAGTCTCTTTAATTTGCCATTTTTGTTACAATAAACAGTAGTAATTTCAAAACTTAAGTGATAAATTTACACTCATTAACACAAACTCATGATGAAAAAAGAGACAAAATGAATTGATAAGTTGTTGAACAATTAAAGTTACGTTTCTTCCTCTAATTATACATTCATTCATTTGTTTATTCTTACTTCTCGAGATGAAATTAAAAATGTTGCTTACAATTAAATGTTTTGCATAAATTAACATTAAAATGAATTTATATAATATTTTATTTTTTATAATTGAAATAATGTTCTTATAGTTATAAAAATAAATTTACAAATAAACTTTTTTTTGATTAAAGATTTGTTTATTTTTTGTCAAATAGAAGATTTTCAGTTTTGCATCAAGTATTTCTCAAGTTTCTATATAATTTTATGGGAAAGCTTAAGTGAGAGTATGCGAAATACTCTTTTTAATAAATAGGTTGTTGTTGCAGCAGCATACTTCTCTCCATTTAGTCCAGAGTTGTCTCTACCAAAGTGGAAGAAGACTGATGGGCGTTTTCTTAATTTAAAAGCAGAGACCAAGCAAGGGCCTACCTGATTGACCTGCCCTCTCCCAGAGGAATTTATTCACTAGGAGGACATTGCAACCACGACCCATTTAACGTATTTCAGCCGCTTTTAGTTACCATGATGGACATTCGGTTAAATAAAGATTTGAAATCACTACCTTTCGATAATGAGAACAACTCCTTAATTAACGAAGCCATTGCGGCCTTAATACATTGGTTGTTGTAATCAGCATTTTCCAAAGTATAAGCTTTATAAATATGCATGCATTGAAAGACATTCTTTTTATATTTAGTAACTGACTTAAATTTTTTCTGCTGAAGAGTTTAGAAGTTACCTATTATCTTTTGCTTTGGAAGTACGAAAATAAAAAAAAAATTAAAAACAAATAACTTATTTGTAGATAAAAAAACAGTTAAACACTGAAATGCATTGAATATTTTAACTAGGAAATTAAAGGCATATGTTTTCTTATAAAATCCATTTATGAAATATTTTCAAGTGGAATAGTTGCTATTATGGTTTGAAATTGAAATGTACTAAATAAAGATGAATTTCACACTGTCAAGAGTACATAAGTTGTCAATAAACGAATGTCATGCAAATAAGCATGTTTACATATTAATCAGTAAAAAGTTGTTCTGTGTTGTTCTTTACGAAATAAATTTTTTTCCAGTGATAAAACGAAGAAAAAATGAACAAATATTCTTAACTTTAATGACATGTTGATTTTTTACAGTTATGAATCTACAGTTATTTTCATATTCGCGATTTTTTGATGCGAAAAGACTTTAGACGTTCATTTCTTCAATATAATATTCTCTTTTATTTTATTTTCTGTAATTTTTTTATTTACATAATTTTGTTGTTCTTAATATATTTAAAAAATTAAATTTTCAACAATTTTATTATTTTTCTTTCCTTTCTATATTTTTATTTTTTCTTTCATAAATATTTCAAGTCATGTGAGCACATACATTTTGTCCTCACAAAATATCCTTTCCTCTACAGATATTTTTTATCCATTTCTTATAGGTATGGTGATTTCTTTATATAATCTAATGATTCAACTGAAGTACAAAAAGAGAATATAGTCAAGATATTTCAAATCAATATTTATTCTAAAATATTCTTTTTGGGATAAAGATTTAGATTGAGCAAAGGCTGCTTTTTTGTGAACTGATCGAGTGGAAAAAGTTTCCAACCATTTTTAAAAGAAAAGAGCAACCAAGTTTGAAGAAGTGCCAGACTTGCATTGCGTAGGATGAATTAGTTATTAGACAAAACCGCTGTGTTCATAGTGTCAACGAGCATTATCTAGTCACGACTCAAAGTTGCCAAATAAATAAAAAAAGACACGATGAATGAAACAAGGATACATTATAGCTCATTTATAGTAAAGAATTTTCTCCTTTAATTGCATGATTGATATTAGGAGAATTATTGTTTACATTTCAACTGAAATTAACATTGCATATTTTGAAAATCCTTAATTAACAAAATTAGAGAGATTAAAATAGAAACAAATTTTCATTGGATTTAAAGTTTTTATGTACTTTTTTTAAAAATTATTCCTATTAAATAAGAATCTAATGGTACAATATTTCAGAGTAGAACATTTTTTCAATGCCCTCTTTAAAATAGTTTTACATGCTATAAGCCTTTCTTATTTTATAATATGAAGTAAATAAACTGAATTTGCTTAACAGCTGGAGAGCAGGCATAATAAATCAAATCAGAAATTTAATTTCTATCTCTGAATAATTTGAATTACAAATTCACATTTTAAATTTGTTAAATAAAGGAAAAAGTGACATGAAAAATTTTCAAACTACACGCAGTAATTACTTACAAAAGATTATAAACAACTTTAAGGAAATTTTATAGAGACAATTCACGAAAAAATAATATTTTAATTAAATTTTTATTTGATGACTATAATAAGAAACTTCCCATGAAATTTACTTCCTTTTTCTCAATAAAAATTTAGTTTGAATATGCTTTTAAACTTGTGAAGCTTCTTTTGTGTTTATGGTATTTTATATTCTGCAACCATATCAGTGTCTATCAATAAGTTTCAAAAATCATTTTTAATTTATTATTGCCTAATATTCATCAATAGTGTTGTTTATCATTCATTTTTGACTAATCTTTAAAAGGAATAAAAACAATATGTCATTACTTTGCTTTTGAGTTTTATAAAAATATAAAAAGAATACATCAATTTACATAATAAATTTTTATAAAACCCTATTCAATAGTT